>WWET01010123.1:11318-21910 GCA_011038615.1 Limnodynastes dumerilii
ATGATATGAAGTGGCAATTTCAATATATATAAATATATATATGCATGCAAGATGGAGGTTACTCAAGTCAATTTATATGGTAATAGAATGCAGGTGTTGCAAGGTAAGGGGAGTTTACACAGATACAAAAAGGCCTGGAACTCTTGCAATTACCCAGTAACAAACCATAACATTCTATCTTTAAAATAAAAGTCAGATAATTAGTTACATACACCTGCAGATATATGATAAGCCACCAGCCACTTACAAGGCTTTTCTATTTGGTGGTCCTAACTCTAAACCTATCAGAGTCCCAACTTTAGGTCATATATCATGTATTTTTAAATTGAGAGCTCATCTCCAGCAGAGCTCCCCAAGTCTCCAAAACAGCCACTCTGAGACAGCACCCCCTATCAGCTGCTATCCCAGACACGCTTTAAAACAAACATCCAAGATGGAGGTTGCTCAAATCAACTAATACGAGGAGGGGATAGAGACTTTATCCTATTACGGAGCGAGAGCACATGGATATTTAAGCTGAACTCAGTAGCTCCATTTGGCCTTAATGAACAATTGCCATTGAATTGTTTCCTTTAATCATGTTAAAAAAGTGAAAAAAATTGGGGTCTCAAGCGCACCACTTACCCTGCTGAGGCTGCAATCTAACAAGCAGAGGTGTCTCAAAGGTACCTCAGGAAATAGTAAAAAATATAAAAGTCTATATTGGTAGATAAGCGGCGCTGGGTAATTCCACAATGGTAGGGGAGTATCAGGATATGTACTAAAATAATAGTAAAAACACTCAAGACTTCATAAAAATCTCTGTGAAGACAACTTTAAATATCTAGATCAAGGAGATAAAGATAGAATACACAGGCATCATCAGTCACCTAAAAATCCCAAAAATCTGAATATGGAATTTAGAGAGAGAGATATGAGAGAATATAAAAAATAATATAAAAATACAAACACAAAGGTACGCAGAGTCCAATATAGGGATCTACAGAATTTTAAAGATCATGATCACTATTACCTTAACAACAAAGAAAGAAACAGGATATGGGAAGAAGGTCCCCTAGAGATCAGTATAAATGGCAGAAGATACCCATTAGGGAGAGGAGGAGAACCCCTAGCCCTCACTCCATTAATGTAGAATCACCATTGATAGAATTGAGTAGATATGAGGCATTGAGGGATTATGACAACAGAGAGTCTTTTTTAGACCACGGCCGGAGAGGAAGAGAAGGAAAAGAATCTATAGACTTAAGAAGAAAAAACAGAACAAACCTAAGGAACCTGTTGTCATTATGCCAGAATCCCCTAACAGTGATGTATCGAATGATTTGGATACTAAGATATTTAATCTTAGTGATCATATCCTAACCAAAGGAGAAGAGTCTCTCTTACAGAAAGGACTCAAATTTGCCCCTTCAAATTCCTGTAACCCATTTGACACATTTGTTGATGTCCAAAAGTTTATAAGGAAAATCACACTTAAGAAATTTTTCAAAAATAAACTTAAAAATGAGACAAACGAGGAAGTTGAGAGGGAAAGTGAATTCAAAGTGCAATCTACCTTTTTTCCTAAATTTAAACGTGGAAACTTTGTAGAAACTTTTGAAAAGATGGTAACAGAGGACATTCATTTACTTAATAAACAGAGAATTGGAAAACAAAGAAGGAGGGATCTAACACCAAATAACCAGGTAAACCTCACTGAACAAGAGCTCACAGCAATTAAAACCCTACAGGATAATCCAGATATTAATCTGAAACCCGCTGACAAGGTAGGGGGGGGGTAGTCGTCCAAAATAAAGATGACTATAAAAGGGAGGTAGAGAGGCAACTGATGGATACCTATATATATAAAAAAGTATCTATGGATCCAACAGTTGGACTCTCTATTGCACTCAGAACCCTTTTGAAAAAATATCAGGAATTGGGAACGATCATAGAAAAAGAGAAGGAATTTTTATATGTATCTGAACCTAGTATTCCCGTCCTATATGCCTTGCCAAAGGTTCATAAGAGCCTCTCCCAGCCACCGGGAAGGCCGATTGTGGCTGGGACAGGCTCCTTGACAGCAAATCTATCTCTGTATATTGACAGGTACCTACAACCCTTAATGGAATATATCATTTCTAAAGGACACGACAGATGTCCTCAATATAATCAAAAATATAGTATAGAAAGAAGGTTATAAATTAGTAACCTCAGATGTCACATCTTTGTATACCATAATAGCACATAGTAATGGGACAGATGCGGTGAAGAAATTCCTTGATTTTAGTACACTTGATGAACACCATAAGTCTTTTATACTGGAAGGGATTGAATTTATTCTTTTAAATAATTATTTTAATTTTGATGGTCATTTTATGTACAGCAATGGGACACAGAGATGGGCACCAGGTTCGTTCCATGTTATGCAAATATCTTCCTGGCAAACTGGGAAGCCAATGTTTTAACCCATGCCAGAGCAGACCTGGTGCTATGGAAACGCTACATTGATTATGTTTTCTTTATCTGGGGAGGTACTGATGAGAATCTGAAGACTTTTTGTTCACTTTTAAATTCTAACAATATTAATGTGGTTTTATCTTTTGATATTAGCACATCTAATGTGAACTTTTTAGATTTGGAAATTTATATTGAGGATGATAAGATTCTAACAAGAAATTTCACGAAAGAAACCGGTATGAACTCCCATATCCCAGTCTCAAGTAACCACCATAAGAATTGGATAAATAATATCCCCAAAGGACAATTCCTTCGGATAAAAAGAAATTGCACCAAGGGAGACATTACAAATATACATATTGGGATATGAAGAACTAAAATAGATCAGTTCATTAACTGTGATTCTTAGTGTTGCATTTACATTCTACAATGTACTTGTAATAAGCAGTACATTGGCCGCACGATAAGACCTTTAAAAGTGAGATGGGCAGAACACTTGAGGAAAATAAAGAAGGGAGTATTGACCCATTCAGTGTTTACCTATTTCAAAGAAAAACACAATTGTGATCCTTCATTTTTGACTAGTTTTTTTGGCTTTAGACAGGTCCATGGGAACTGGCGGAAGAAAGACCATCTACACGCACTGGCCAGAGCAGAAATGCAATATATATTCGACCTCGACACCATGGAGCCTGGAGAATTGAACCAAGAGTTTGAGCTTAAATGGTTCCTTTAATCTCTGGAGGTAAGTGAACTTGGTGATGGGTAGAAGATGGGAAAATCTAATGGCATACAGTCATACCACTTCGAAAGAGCCCGACTCCGGACGATCTCGGAAGCAAAACCTGGTGAGCCCAGTCAGTACCAGGGCAGTTGACCCCCTGAAAATACCGGGTACTGTAAGTTATGATGTCCCATATATATCTCTGCTACTCCCAGTTCACTCCAGGAAAGGTAAATATTGATTGTCGCTTCCTGCTTTGGTCAGTAATATGCCGGTAAGACGTGGTTATTTTTACCCGGGACCTAGTCCACTCAGATTTTTTAGGAAGTTAATTTCTTATCTCACCCCTAGGTTCCCTTCCCCCTTCACATTACATATCTGTATGCTCGAGGCAGGGGAGTTATTTGGAGTGATTTTTAGTTTATATAATTGCAAGGCTTATTAGATTCACAATCCGATAACTAAGGTCCAACTTATAACATCATCTTTGTTTATCTTTCATCAAGTAGAGAGATTAGGTTTTACCCCTTTCCCTTTTTACTTATTTTATCCCATGGCTCAGTGAGAGAGATTTTATGTTTATGGATGTTTTTTTAGCAGACAGGGTTATATTTCAATTCTCTTTCTTTGAGATTTTAGAAAGAATTGTTATGTCTAAACATTTATGTCCATTTTTATAGGTTATATCTTCAATGTTATTACGTTGTCACACTGATTGCACTTTATACTTTAGGTCACATTATTTTTTTTTTATTTTTATTTATTTCACTCTTATTAAAGTTGCTCACATACTGATCCCCTTTAGGAGGACTTTATATGATATTATTCCATGTTTTCAGCACTGTACACTATTGATATAGAAGGATTTTAGTGGATCACTCCACATTTAAACTGGATTAGCTCCACTATATTAGATTAGTATTATCTTAATTTTATGTATACACTCATTTTACGGTTAGAATTTTAGGATTGAATATGCACTGGATCTTCCAGCGATGTTGTTTATATTTCCACTATCGCACATTTATTTTTAATATTTTATATCTCCGATGTACTTGTATTTCTATTGGAACGATGTTCCCTCGTACTCTGTATAGTACATGTCAGTTGTCTATTCCACTATGTGATTAAGATGTCCAACACATAAAGTTACCGTATATACTCGAGTATAAGCCGACCCGAATATAAGCCGAGGCACCTAATTTTGACACAAAAACCTGGGAAAACTTATTGACTCGAGTATAAGCCTAGGGTGGGAAATGCAGCAGCTACTGGTAAATTTCAAAACCAACACATAACCGTATATACTCGAGTATAAGCCGACCCGAATATAAGCCGAGGCACCTAATTTTGACACAAAAACCTGGGAAAACTTATCTTATTGAGTATAAGCCTAGGGTGGGAAATGCAACAGCTACTGGTAAATTTCAAAATAAAAATAGATACCAATAAAATGTCATTAATTGTATCATCATGTGTATCCAGCACCCAGTATCCAGTGTGCCCCTCTGTGTGTCCTGCCAGTCAGTCTGCCCCCTCTAGGTGTGTCCTGCCAGTCTCTGCCCCTTCCCTGCTGAAACATTGGACTTACCTCAGTTGCCCCTTAATGCCTGCCAACATATCTGCTCCTTAATGTCTGCCCATAATGCCAGCCTCCATGTCT
This sequence comes from Limnodynastes dumerilii, assembly GCA_011038615.1. Taxonomy (NCBI): domain Eukaryota; kingdom Metazoa; phylum Chordata; class Amphibia; order Anura; family Limnodynastidae; genus Limnodynastes; species Limnodynastes dumerilii. Next base: position 16,145 of record WWET01010123.1, read on the forward strand.
GCCCCCAAATGCCAGCCTCCATGTCTGCCCCCAAATGCCAGCCTCCATGTCTGCCCCCAAATGCCAGCCTCCATGTCTGCCCCCAAATGCCAGCCTCCATGTCTGCCCCCAAATGCCAGCCTCCATGTCTGCCCCCAAATGCCAGCCTCCATGTCTGCCCCCAAATGCCAGCCTCCATGTCTGCCCCCAAATGCCAGCCTCCATGTCTGCCCCCAAATGCCAGCCTCCATGTCTGCCCCCAAATGCCAGCCTCCATGTCTGCCCCCAAATGCCAGCCTCCATGTCTGCCCCCAAATGCCAGCCTCCATGTCTGCCCCCAAATGCCAGCCTCCATGTCTGCCCCCAAATGCCAGCCTCCATGTCTGCCCCCAAATGCCAGCCTCCATGTCTGCCCCCAAATGCCAGCCTCCATGTCTGCCCCCAAATGCCAGCCTCCATGTCGGCCCCCAAATGCCAGCCTCCATGTCGGCCCCCAAATGCCAGCCTCCATGTCGGCCCCCAAATGCCAGCCTCCATGTCGGCCCCCAAATGCCAGCCTCCATGTCGGCCCCCAAATGCCAGCCTCCATGTCGGCCCCCAAATGCCAGCCTCCATGTCGGCCCCCAAATGCCAGCCTCCATGTCGGCCCCCAAATGCCAGCCTCCATGTCGGCCCCCAAATGCCAGCCTCCATGTCTGCCCCCTAATGTCATGATAGGTATTGAAAAAGTAAGTAAAAATTGGAGACAGTACAGTTTAATGGAATCACTAGCTAAAACTGAAATGAGGTGGATATACGAAATGAACACACTACAACCGAACGGTTTAAATGCTGATTTTGAAGTCAAATGGTTTTTATAGATGAGGTCATATTATTTATACGGATATATAGCCCCCTATAGCCATACTCCTCTACATATTTTATAATATAATATTTAAATTTTATTCATTTATTCCCAAAAAAAATTCAGCATACTCGGTTCTGTTTACTATGCACCCCATACAGTTGCACTTATAGCCTTTATGATTATAATCCAATTTATCTAACATTTTTTAATATAAATATTTTTTAATATAATATATCTGGGTTTTTAAACATTGGAATGGCCATCATCATGTATTTTTTAAGATATTCCTTCTATTCAATCCACCTTATAGATCCTTAGCCTTTTATATACTTATTTACTCATTTATTTATTTATTTATATATTTATTTATAGTATATGGTCATTTATATCTGGAGTATCAGTTTTAAGGTTACATATATCTGTATACTTTATGATAATGACAAAAACCACCACTCTCATCACATACTAACTAGGAACATTGTATCCATTTGGTTTATCAGTGTATACTTGCCACAATGTATCCTATGGTCTAAATATTAACTGTATCTCTTTTTCTAATCCAACGAAGGAAGCTGTACATGAAAAATATATTATTGTTTTTCTCAATTATGTTTTTATATATGTTTAAGATATAATTTTTATTTGAATGTCAATCCTCAGGGACACTGGTCCTTCCCCCACTGTTTTTAACCTATTATAGCACGTTTATGAGAGCCAATGAAAATAGGGAAATAGCTGGGCATTCTCCTTATAAATAGTTAGTCTTAAATGAGTGTAACCTTGAAAAAGGCCATTGCTTTGGCCGAAACGCGTTGGTTGACTCTGCATATTTATTCTTATTCACACATCCTATTGGGATCGTTACCGCTAAACCTGCGGCTGTCCTGAGTGAGACAATATACACTCAAAAGCTCTGAATGACATGTTCACATGTCTGTACATATTGTAAGTACAATTTATTTCTTTTTTAACCGATTTCAATAAAAGAATTACACTATTGCCACCTGGCCTCCTTGTCTCCCCTGTACCCGCATGCATCCAGCACAGCTGACACGCACCAGCACAGAGGAAACGAGGCTTGGAGACCGGAGTTGGGCTATACGGCACGCTGACAGAAAAAATCCACGTGCAGCAGACGCTGATCTTCAACAGGGGTAATTATACCTTACAGCACCGTTTGAAATCCTGCGGAACATCGAAAGTCTAAACAGGACTTGGACTGAAGGAACTCTGGACAGCAACTGCTGTCTGGACGGAAAAAAACGATAACCAACAAAACTGTGAGCCATCTCCATTGAATTGCTTTAAACCTATTACCCAAGTGTATATTATAGAGACTACCGTTTGAAGTACTTTTACCTACAAGAAACCTTAAAAGGTTTTCAATTGTTCTTGGTAAGAACACAGGGTTTTGTTGATTTAAACCATATTCCTTTATTACTGTTTCTAGTGCATTTAATTGTGCCTGAAGGGAGGTTCATTAGGATTTTTCCGTCCAGATGGAGTCAGGCTTTCGCTTATAAGTAATAAGATGTGGGGAGTGTCAGTTTAGTTAATGACTGTAGCAAATAGGTTTTTATTACCAATATAAATCTCAATACAAAAAATAGGCTTGTTTATTGTATTGCTGAGCATACATTTGAAGTGGGACTCTATCAGGGATTTCAAGTGGAATACAGATAACTTTAGGTCCATGTTTTAATATATTTTTTCTGATGTCTTAAGGTTTAATAAATCTATCATATTTTATAAGTATTGTTTTTGCCAGTGTCTAATGTGTTTATTAGAGCCACCTTAATATACAAGTGGTTTATACAGTTCAACATTCTATATAATTTCAGATAATTCTATAATCAAAAGCGCTGTCATTGGTTTTATTTTTTTATTTTTTTTCAATATAAATCTCAGTAAAGAAGATAAAACTACTAACCAACCAGGAGCATCTAACGGACTTAAAAGGAGGAGGAGACCCACATACCGGTCCAAACTTTGAAAAAGGGCTGAGTGCAGCCCGAAACACGTAGTCCCAGGACCGACCAGTTGATCGTTACGTCATCACCGTGGACCTTGCAGAGAAACGGCATTCGAGTGTCAAATACCCGGGTATACCATCTTGTGGCAGCAGTGTCTTCTCTACTTTTCCATTACTTCCTGGTATGATGTTTTGATCTTTGTTTTATGTAAGTGTGCTGGATGTGATTTAATAAATGCTTTTTCTTTTTCCTTCTATATCCATGTGCCAATGGAATGGAACTGTTTCCTGGATAAATAACCACAACGCTGTTACTGAGGCTGTTTTAGAGACTTTATTTTGAGATATTTAAAGTTGTCTTCACAGAGATTTTTATGAAGTCTTGAGTGTTTTTACTATTATTTTAGTACATATCCTGACACTCTCCTACCATTGTGGAATTACCCAGCACCGCTTATCTACCAATATACACTTTTATATTCCTTTAATCATGTGTTTGTTATCCTGATACTATATACCCCTCTGTATATTGCCCCTTCAACGGATGTGGACTGCACTCTGATATGCTCTGTGGATCTATATCTGCTTTAAGTATTATTCATGCATCATTGCAGGTCATTCCAGGAAACTATCTGTATTTTCTTTGCTTGTGTACCTAGAGCATTTTTCAGTGTTTTGTTAGTCTCTTCCTTGTGTTGGAGTTTAGCTAGATTCAATTATTATACATTGCTGTTTATCTGCTAGAAATTGATTGTGGATTGCGATCCATATTTGTACTTGGCTTAACTTGTGTGGTACATTGCTCATGTTACTATGGTTTTTAGTTTTATTTGCTTTGTCCATACCATTCGTTTACCTTGTTACCTTGACCTCTACCAATTATTAAAGAATATGTCTTTCTGCTGTAATTTTATGAATTGATAATTTGGTACTTTATAAGATACCTTTTCTCTTTACCTCTCTTTTTATTGTGCTTGGTTATATGTACATTATACAAGATATGTTCTATAATTGTTCCTGGCTGTGTGCATACCATACTGTGTCTGCCATCCTGTATGTGTACTAACAATGTCATTTGCCCTCTATTTTTTTTATATATCATCCTTTTGTATATGTATTTTAGAATCCAATTTAGCCAATACATCCATTATTATAAAAGCATGCATAATAATAGTTGTGATATACTGTCATTTTTTAGTCACTCAACAAGTGCAATACATGCCCTGTTTATCCACATTCAACGCAATCTGCTAAGTCTTTCACTTATGGTGTAGGTTGTGTATAATAAGATCCCTTTAAGTGTCTCTAACCCATAGAATTACTCACCACATTTATTATACTCCGGAAAGTGCCAAGGACAGCACCAAGAGGATGTGCACCAACATTTTCCATTAAGCAGAAACACAATGAAAATAAATATTAGAATAAACATACAATAAATATATAGTGCTTACATTTATTTTCTGATGACACCTGCCTTTCAGATGTGATGTACTAAGCAATATTTTAAATGATTCGTTCTATACAGTACACATTATGTTTTCCTTACATTAAATTCTATTTAGCTCTCAAATCAGTACCTAATGCATTTTACATGTTCTGACATTTTTGAAATTCAAATGAAGAAATCTTCACCAGATAACTATAAAAAAATCTGAGGATATAATTCTAGGTTTCTAGTGAATCACCAGGTTGTGGAATTAAGAGGCAATAACAGAGACCTAAGGAAGAAACACATCTTACCAGTTTAGATCTCCCTGCTATACTGGAAGTCACTGACCCCAAATAATTTGAAGTCCCTATTTATATGCTCAGACCTCTTAACCTGTCCAGTGGCATTTTTGTGGAAATTACAATCATAAGTGCAATCTACCAGTTTTCTACCATACAAGTGGGGAATGCAAGTAATGTGTTAAATTAATTTTACTTGACCATTAATATGCTACAAGTAATTTACAGCTTTTAAACACACAATGTTACACTCCGTTCTAGTTTTCGATGTTGTATTTCAAGAATGACACCTGTCCATAGCCCTTAGGCAGTTGTTTCAACACAATTTATATAAGATGGAAAGTGCATGTCTACTAAACAAATATACACTATATCTAAATAAACAAAATATTCATTATAATGTAATGTAATTTTAAGACTCTATTGATTTTCTTGTTCTAATATGGAACTTGGTGTGATTTATCTTATTTGTTAAGAAATTTTGACAGACTTTGATTCAGGCGAATTCTGCATATCACGAGATTGTCAAATATTGTCAGAAATATGTAACTTAGGGTCGTATTCACAGATCCGTTTTTTAAAAGTACGCAATTATACAATTATATGCACGCACGCAGCAAGGCAACACCCACCAACACCCATGACACTCCCCTATCACGGCCGTGCAATCATACATTTACACCTCCATAGACCACTTCTAACTTTACGTGTGTACTTACGTGCTTATATGTATGCCATACGTGCGATTCTATGTAACCGCGCCCTCAAAGCTCATTTAAATGCCTCCTCCCACCCTCTTTCACGTAACTTTTCAGGTATGTATATTAACCCCGCCCATCCGTACGTATGTGCCCAAGTGCGATTCACATGTCCGTGACTAAAGCACTTATGTGCGTATATTCTACGTTACTTGCGTAAATAAAGTACCACGCAGGCGCAGTTAAAACGTACCTAAAAATACGCACACAACTCCACGTGAAAATGGATCTGTGAATACGGCCCTTAGTCTTTAGAAATGTTAATGAACAATCCCGAATGTGAGCTTATCTGCAGACAATCATTCTGTTTTTTGTTTAATCCCTAGAATTTTTACAAACTGTATTTTAAAGATCACATGTTGAACGTGTCAGATCTTGCACCATTGTATGTAAGTGTGGGCAAGATCTCTATATCTAAAAGGTAAAATGATGGTTTGTATATACACACAATGGGCCAGATCCAGAACAACGCTTGTGAG
>WWET01010124.1:11449-21908 GCA_011038615.1 Limnodynastes dumerilii
CAGCAGGATTGTATCTCTATATTATTTGTATTACAAAGTTCTTTACATTTTTTTTTAATTATTAGAACCTCCTACTGAGGAGGAAGATCTCCACTGCAGGCTTTCACCAAGGAGGAAGAGGATAAATGCCACCTCTCCTCAGCCGCAAATGCAGAGTTTTCTCTGCCTGGTAGTTTACTAGCCCCCCAACCACAGTCGCTTGCAGGAACTTCCCAGTGAATCCATCCTCATCCAGAATATATAGATGTCTTCCCTCAGCCCGTAGTCGCCAAACAAAGTAGTTACTTTAAGGAATCCCACCATGTGTTGGTCATACTTGAGAAAGTCAAATGAGAAGAGAATTATACACTAATGACTTTCAACATCACTTCTCTATATACTGTCATCAACCATACCACAGGATTTGAGTTTGTACAGAACATCTGAATCAACCTTTCATCCGAGACAAATAGACTTCCTGATGGACTATATTCACTTTATCCTCCACCAAAACTTTTTCTGGTTGACAATGTCTACTGCAAACAGATTAATGGAACTGTGATGGGTGTGAAATTTGCGCCAGGATATGCAAATTTTTTTGTGGCTTTTAGGGAGAACCAGAACATCTGGAATAATAATTATTTTCTGCACTTATATGGCATAGATTCATTAATGATGTCCTCTGCATATGGAAAAGTCCATTAGAATAACTGCCAGACTCCATCAACCACATCAATTCTAATGATGCCAATCTAAAATTTACAGCGATTTACGGTGAGACAATATGGCGAATGACTCCTTGGAGCAAGTCTTAAGAACAGAGAGAATTACTGTAAGATAACAGAAACAGCAGAACACCCCCTCCCTCTCTAAAGAAAAAACAGAATTGAAAATGATCACCAAGTTCAGTAATCAGGCCAAACAAACTAAACATATCTTGCACAAACATTAGGCTATGTTACAAAAAGATGACACATTAAAACCATTTCTCCTGAAGAAGCCTCTAATCACCTTTAGAAGGGCAGAAAACCTCAGAAACATCCTTGTCCCTAGTGCCCTAAGAGATCTTCTTCCAGAAAAAAAAGTACCTGTTAGAGGAAAAGAAGAGAGGATTTTATCATTGCCTCAATAGTGCAGGATGCAAAATGTCTAAGACCTAGGCCTTTAAGGGAATCACAGAGTTTAAGTCCTTTGCAATAAAGAATTTAAAAACAAAGAAAAAATAACTTGTGTATCTGAGGGGATCTGGTCTCTCCTCCAGTGCCTTTGTGGACTTCAGTATATTGATAGAACCACAAGGAAACTTAAAATTGGCTCATTGTAGTAGCTTGCATCCTAAGTGAAACAGCTTGCAAACATAAGTAACATTGAAACAGAATCAGATGAGTTAAAATACAGAATAAGTGCACAAATATTGACACTACCATTAACATTATCGTTATTACAGTATTTTTATTTCATTATATTATTTTTAGTTTAATTCACATTACTTTAACTTATATGTTATCTATTTATCTTATACATATCTTAGTCAGTGTTGTAACTGCATATTTACATCCAGAGTTTTCAACTTTTCATTATTATTTTTAATGTTATTACTGCATTATTCCAGTTATTTTGGATATTAATTTACCTTCCACTCCTACTGTATTTCTACTCTGACTGAGGTCTGGAAGTCCGCACGGAAGAGGAAAGTGAATTCCCATGTCATGTCCCTTTCAAGTGGGGACTTTGGTAAAGTTCCGCGGCTATAAGGCTACCTTAAATTGTCTGTACGGATCTGCATCTGTCCATATGCAGGTCAGTGCGAAACTGCCTAAAGCCGCCCACTCTGGAAAGGAAACTGCAAAGTCCTTTTGTGTCGCTCTATCTCTTAACAAATTTTTTTTTGTTATAATGTGTTATAAACAATAAGACACCTCCTAACAACTCATGATAATCATTTACTTTAAACGGAGTCTTGTTGAGTTCTACACAATCCAAGGCCTAAAAAAGTATTTTGGGACAAACAATCATTTATTTGTCTTTTATGCTGTTTGGGCCTTATCAAGACTTAATATCGACTAGCAATTTACACAAGCATAAATCTGGCTTTGGGAACGTTCTACATATGCGTGACTTGCATGTGACTCCGTACGATAGGGTGTGACATGCAGTGGGGGCGGAGGGAGGCATTTCCATTGTACTGTATGGGCTGGGTTAGGCAATTATGTATGACAAGGCATTATGTATGCACAGAGATAAGCAAGGAAAAGTTAAGGTAGGGTTCTGAACACATAAGTCAGCTAAGTTACATGAGTGAGAGGCCAGTGCATTATCCTTAGATATGCTTGCGTATGTAACAAAGCCTTTAAGTCTGGATCAGGCCCTTTGTTTGTAAGTTGACTACTTATTTTTATACAAAACAATTAACACAAACACTAGCTTTACTCAACATGGACTCACTACTGAGCTAAGCCTACAATGAGAAACAAAAAAGATAAAAAGTAAGTGAGATAAAATAGTAACAGCTACCTTGACAGTCAGGGAACAAATAGATGCTATTTTTATATTTAATCAATTCAATTAGAGTCCAACTCAAATTTGCTCTAAGCAGAAAAAATCTGTATTGTATTTAGATGTCAGGACATCTTCTCACTTTCACATTAGGCAGACAGCGAAGCTGACAGTCAATCAATAATCCTCCTATCCACATTCACTGTATTTAAATGATACATTTCCAGACTTTCTATGTCACAGTCTCAGGATTCTGGGTATGTTGTTGGAGTAACCCTAAGATGGTAGGTGTGAAGTGGAAACCAGGGTCACAAATGATAGGTTATCATATGAGGGAGAACACTAGGAGATTCAGTAGAGGTAAACAGGACAACAGCCTGAAGTACTTAAGGTCTAGTAAGTAAGACCGAGCTTTCACAACAGACTGATGGCAATGATGGTGGAACTCAAGCAGTGCAAGAAAGTACAGAGCAGTGAGATGAATCCCTAGACAGTATTGGGTGAGCGGTAAAGCTATTTTGTTGCAATTAGCGTAGGTGCTTGCTGAGAAGTGTAGTACAGCTGAGAATACAGACTGCTGTGATGAAGTACGCAGTGCAGTGGTGGTGTTTCACAGAACAGTGTTGTGCAGCAGAGAGCAGTGCAGCCGAGAGGGGGGGAGGGGGTACTAATTACCCGGGTCCGGACCTACCAGGGGGCCCGGCCCGGGTCTGCACTGATGCAATTTTTTTTTTTGTAATTTTTTTTACCTTTTTTGTTTTTATATAGAGAATTCAGGCAGGGGGAGCAGGACTGTGACTAAACACCAGGAGGGGATGGGCGCAGCTGAGCTGGAGCGCTCCTCTCCCTGTAGTCACAGCCGGTAGCCACAGCTGTCATCTTCCCTGCTAGCTCCGCACTGAAGATTTTTTTCAAAGTTTTCCCATGGTGCCTAATGATTAGCCAATCAGGGAGTAGCGATGTCATTGAGCTACTCCCTCATTGGCTTCTGCTGCTATGCACTGCCCCCACTTCCTTCACTTTCTCTCAGTTAACCTCGGGAGAGCCTGACAGGTAAGTGTGTGATTATTACGCATGTATGTTGTGTGTATAATGCATGTATTATATATTGGAATATTCGCACTGATAGTGGTATAGAGAGAATATACTGTGTCTTGTGACTTGAAATTACTATTAGTTTATTTAGCACATAGGTGCAGCTAAGTACCACATACTGTACATAATATAAAAAACAAAAGAAAAATTGTGGACTTATTCGTGCGCACACATCGGACCGGATTCAGAGTTACGAGCATGTGCGATGCGGAATCGCACATGTTCATTTGACTACGGGCTATTCAAGGATGCACTTCCGTGAATCCTATAGCCCACTCTGAATAGTAGTAAGGCACTACTCAGAGTAGTATGCAGATGTGCAAGGCACATCTGACTTGTTAAAAACTAGTTGGAAAAAAAACCTTCCACCGCCTGCTCCGCGGTGTAGAACTACTATCGGCAGCATGCTCTATTACATAACCCTACACATGGCCATTTAGTTAAAATAAAACGTGCCCCCACAAAAATTACTAAAATACATTGCACAAGTGCCCCTAAATAAATAATAAACAATACAACCAGTGCCCTTAAATAAATAAGGAATAATGCCACCAGTGCCCCTCAATACAAAAAAAACAATACCACCAGTGCCCCTCAATAAATAAAGAATAATGCCACCAGTGCCCCTCAATACAAAAAAAAACAATACCACCAGTGCCCCTCAATACAAAAAAAACAATACCACCAGTGCCCCTCAATAAATAAAGAATAATGCCACCAGTGCCCCTCAATACAAAAAAAACAATACCACCAGTGCCCCTCAATAAATAAAGAATAATGCCACCAGTGCCCCTCAATACAAAAAAAACAATACCACCAGTGCCCCTCAATAAATAAAGAATAATGCCACCAGTGCCCCTCAATACAAAAAAAACAATACCACCAGTGCCCCTCAATAAATAAAGAATAATGCCACCAGTGCCCCTCAATACAAAAAAAACAATACCACCAGTGCCCCTCAATAAATAAAGAATAATGCCACCAGTGCCCCTCAATACAAAAAAAACAATACCACCAGTGCCCCTCAATAAATAAAGAATAATGCCACCAGTGCCCCTCAATACAAAAAAAACAATACCACCAGTGCCCCTCAATAAATAAAGAATAATGCCACCAGTGCCCCTCAATACAAAAAAAACAATACCACCAGTGCCCCTCAATAAATAAAGAATAATGCCACCAGTGCCCCTCAATACAAAAAAAACAATACCACCAGTGCCCCTCAATAAATAAAGAATAATGCCACCAGTGCCCCTCAATACAAAAAAAACAATACCACCAGTGCCCCTCAATAAATAAAGAATAATGCCACCAGTGCCCCTCAATACAAAAAAAACAATACCACCAGTGCCCCTCAATAAATAAAGAATAATGCCACCAGTGCCCCTCAATACAAAAAAAACAATACCACCAGTGCCCCTCAATAAATAAAGAATAATGCCACCAGTGCCCCTCAATACAAAAAAAACAATACCACCAGTGCCCCTCAATAAATAAAGAATAATGCCACCAGTGCCCCTCAATACAAAAAAAACAATACCACCAGTGCCCCTCAATAAATAAAGAATAATGCCACCAGTGCCCCTCAATACAAAAAAAACAATACCACCAGTGCCCCTCAATAAATAAAGAATAATGCCACCAGTGCCCCTCAATACAAAAAAAACAATACCACCAGTGCCCCTCAATAAATAAAGAATAATGCCACCAGTGCCCCTCAATACAAAAAAAACAATACCACCAGTGCCCCTCAATAAATAAAGAATAATGCCACCAGTGCCCCTCAATACAAAAAAAACAATACCACCAGTGCCCCTCAATAAATAAAGAATAATGCCACCAGTGCCCCTCAATACAAAAAAAACAATACCACCAGTGCCCCTCAATAAATAAAGAATAATGCCACCAGTGCCCCTCAATACAAAAAAAACAATACCACCAGTGCCCCTCAATAAATAAAGAATAATGCCACCAGTGCCCCTCAATACAAAAAAAACAATACCACCAGTGCCCCTCAATAAATAAAGAATAATGCCACCAGTGCCCCTCAATACAAAAAAAACAATACCACCAGTGCCCCTCAATAAATAAAGAATAATGCCACCAGTGCCCCTCAATACAAAAAAAACAATACCACCAGTGCCCCTCAATAAATAAAGAATAATGCCACCAGTGCCCCTCAATACAAAAAAAACAATACCACCAGTGCCCCTCAATAAATAAAGAATAATGCCACCAGTGCCCCTCAATACAAAAAAAACAATACCACCAGTGCCCCTCAATAAATAAAGAATAATGCCACCAGTGCCCCTCAATACAAAAAAAACAATACCACCAGTGCCCCTCAATAAATAAAGAATAATGCCACCAGTGCCCCTCAATACAAAAAAAACAATACCACCAGTGCCCCTCAATAAATAAAGAATAATGCCACCAGTGCCCCTCAATACAAAAAAAACAATACCACCAGTGCCCCTCAATAAATAAAGAATAATGCCACCAGTGCCCCTCAATACAAAAAAAACAATACCACCAGTGCCCCTCAATAAATAAAGAATAATGCCACCAGTGCCCCTCAATACAAAAAAAACAATACCACCAGTGCCCCTCAATAAATAAAGAATAATGCCACCAGTGCCCCTCAATACAAAAAAAACAATACCACCAGTGCCCCTCAATAAATAAAGAATAATGCCACCAGTGCCCCTCAATACAAAAAAAACAATACCACCAGTGCCCCTCAATAAATAAAGAATAATGCCACCAGTGCCCCTCAATACAAAAAAAACAATACCACCAGTGCCCCTCAATAAATAAAGAATAATGCCACCAGTGCCCCTCAATACAAAAAAAACAATACCACCAGTGCCCCTCAATAAATAAAGAATAATGCCACCAGTGCCCCTCAATACAAAAAAAACAATACCACCAGTGCCCCTCAATAAATAAAGAATAATGCCACCAGTGCCCCTCAATACAAAAAAAACAATACCACCAGTGCCCCTCAATAAATAAAGAATAATGCCACCAGTGCCCCTCAATACAAAAAAAACAATACCACCAGTGCCCCTCAATAAATAAAGAATAATGCCACCAGTGCCCCTCAATACAAAAAAAACAATACCACCAGTGCCCCTCAATAAAAGTGGACAGTTTGATTACACAGAAGTGTGATTGACTTGTAGTTACATTGTGTTGTTTAAGTGTTCCTTTTATTTTTTTGAGCAGTGTGTATATATATATATATATATATACACACACACACACATATAGATATATGGTCACAATTTGTGTCCTCTGTCAGGCACCTAAGGAAAGGAAGAAAGGTGAGAAGCAGGAAAGATGTGTGACCCCACATTTGTGACGCTTTGCGGTGGCACAGATGTATTTATATTTGTCAACTATGGGGGGCAAGAATTAGCTGTACTGGGGCCCAGAAATCCACTTGGCGGCCCTGACAGAGTACATTTGCCGTAAGGCGTATTTAAAAGGCACCTGTGCACCTGATACATTATATCCTTCTGATGAAACGGTCAACCGAGGGTCGTGAAACGCATTAAGGCATAATACCTTATCCCAACTGATGACTAGGATCTGATCCTGCAAAGACTAAAGAATCCTTATCCTTTCGGTGCAATTTGCATCCGAGGACAACGTACACTAAACCACTACTTACTAAACCACCAAAGTATCCCTATACCACCGTCTGATCCTGAGGAGATCTGCATAACCATAGGGGAATTGGAGGGTCCGGCGAGACCGCAGCACGTGTGGGTCACTTCAGGTGATCACCTCGGACTGATACTTCTGTTCCGGACACCGCTTTCTATCCCCGTTTACATGGCATCCTCGTAGGTCACAGACGTCGGGTGGTAAGCTTAGACCGGCCGGTCCCGCAAGTGCACTTACATCAAACTGTCAGTCTGAATGTTATGAGAAAGACTACGGTCCATTTGAATAGTGGTGCAATTAGCAGGATTCTACTATGAACATCTTTATTTGACTTTTCCAGCCATTACTTGTTGGGTATTAACGAATATCAATTTTACGGCAGTGACCTACTACTATCAATTAGAGGCTTGACTACCAGGCTACTCTAGTATAGTGTATAAAGTCACTTTTATTTTTATTTTTATATGGTGCAAATAATACAATTTATCCATTTTTTTAATAAATTATATGTTTATCTTATGACAAAGCTGAGTGTTCAAATTGCTATTTCTGACTAGCGCTTTACAGAAACTTGTTTGCTTGTACCTTTTGTTTTGGGACCAAAGACAGAGGTCCCATCTGTAATACAGCGCTCTCATCAGGACTTAATGTCCTTGTTCTGGGATTTACAATCAGGTGTACCCTTGTGAGCTATACTACATACTGTGACAGGACACAAAGACATTCAGCCAGTACTGACCGCTATATTACATACTGTGACAGGACACAAAGACATCCAGCCATTACTGACCGCTATATTACATACTGTGACAGAATACGAAGACATCCAGCCAGTACTGACAGATACTACATACTGTGACAGGACACACACATCCAGCCAGTACTGACCGCTGTATTACAAACTGTGACAGGACACAAAGACATCCAGCCAGTACTGACAGCTATACTATATACTGTAACAGGACACAAAGACATCCAGCCAGTACTGACAGCTATACTACATACTGTGACAGAACACAAAGACATCCAGCCAGTACTGACAGCTATACTACATACTGTGACAGGACACAAAGACATTCAGCCAGTCCTGACAGCTATACTTCATACTGTGACAGGACACAAAGACATTCAGCCAGTACTGACCGCTATATTAAATACTATGACAGGACTCAAAGACATCCAACCAGTACTGACAGATAGTACATACTGTGACAGGACACAAAGAAAAATATTAACTCTCTTGATTCTGGACACTGTTATGCACAACACCAGAACAGAGAATAGAAGAATAAGAGAAGAATAAGATAAATCAACCTATCTAAATGGGGAGTAGAAGAATTTGGGGATAATAAAAGGAAACAAAACTTTCCCATTGACTGGGAATGGATGTTGGTGTTTAACTTGAATGATTTCACCAATATTGGCAGAATCATTCTATCACATGCTGAATGTATATTAGAGATGAGGGCTAGATCACTCTTTTGGCTTTAGGTTGGATAATCTATTTCATTAGTTTATTGCACTATCCTTTGAACGTCGCTTGTGACACTAGTAAGAGAAAACGTTACCTCACTGACTAAATACAAGTTTAGTATTTAATGTATTTGTTAGAAACCTAAGATGCCTTCTCTCAAACACTATTCCTGTACGTTGTCATATATCTTCCTCCTGTTTCAACCTGTGGGGTGGAATACTTGTAGCAGAACCATGGCATTCTAGCCTTTATACTGTATAAACACATCCCTTTAGTGGGGGATGATCTGTCACCAATCTGAACTGTCTGTCCAAGAGGTAATTCTTCAATTTGTCCCACTTAATGGCTCTTTTCGACAATGGCATACATTTTTTCATATTCGTAAAGTTTTCTTTAATTAATGATGGACATTATTTTACATGTTTCCTTTGGTAATAACTGATAATGAAACTAATGATAAATTTATGTTAAAATTTATGTTACCCTGCGATTCCCAGAAAGGTTTTCATCTGTTTTTTGTTCACTAGATGGCTCAGTTTTGAACTGCCTCAATTTTATTCAATTAGGGCTTAGTCAAATCTTTACCTATGGCAGGCCTGTCCAACCTATGACCCAACATGTTTATGTATCTGACAGCTATGAAAGATCTATGTGTAATTAGTGGCGACAAGTCTATTTTAAAGTTTTATTTTTATTTATCTGCTTAATGAAAGCTTCAGAAACCATGGACTTTTGTGGTTATTCACTAACGTCAGAGATGGTACCTGCCCCCCTAACCTGTTATTATAAGGGCATGGTCGTGCCCTTATATTAATGTTGACTATAATAAACAGCATTCCGCCATTCACTTTCTGTCAGAGGGGGGGCATGGTGTTTGAGGGGCTGTAGCTCAGAAAACATTTTATGCATTTAGATGAAATTTTAACCAGTCTGTGAAGAATTGTCTCCTGGTGCTGCATGCCAAAATTTATAGTGAAATAAGTAAAAATGAAAAAACTGGAACAGGTTAAAGTGGAAAATATGGCCATTTTTTTCTACTTCCTTTTTCAGAAAGCCACATTACATTGATAACATTAGAATATGATTGGGAAGGCAGAACTCAGTGCAGAAAGGGTCTTTTCACTAGCTGTTTGTTTTGTTAGGGAGCTGATGATCCTGGGGAGTGCCTTTGGGGGGTGAGGAATTTTAGGAAAATGTGCTGCATTATAGAGATAGGAGAGAGAGTTCCCAGCTCATAACGTTGCACATGTCAAGTAAGAGCCCTCTGCTGGGTGCACTGACACTGCCTTCACATGAGAGGAGTAAGATGGCCACTTCACCCGGATTTTCCTGGAGCGCTGGAGGAGAAATCAGCTATAATAACTCCTTCTGGTGGGCTGGGGGTGTTTTTAGCTTGAGGGGGACACACATTGAAAACTTCAGCTTACCATTTGCTGTAATAAAAGAGATTAAAGCTCCAAATTGCTGTGTGAGAATAGCAATGTGATAATTTATTCACTGCACTGGGGAGTGACCTGAGGGGAACTCTAACATACAGCAGTCATGCAGTCTTTCTTGGCCTCTATTACAAAAACAATGCTGAGGGTGACCTAAGGGGAATTGTGACATACAGAATGCAATCACAGACTTTCCTGGCCTGTATTACAGCTGCAGTGACCAGTCATTAAGGTTATGTGGCAGGCAGAAAATTATTCACATCTTGATGACTGTCAGGGAGTGGACCCCTGAGTTGCCCCTCAGTTT
>WWET01010125.1:0-10675 GCA_011038615.1 Limnodynastes dumerilii
ATATAAGATCTTTACTACTATTTTGGTGAAGGAGAGACTCTTACTATAGAATCTGAGAGAAGGTAACAGATTTTCACTTTACAATTTGTAAAAGGACCTCATCTATTTATCATGGAAGGAAGATGAATTTTCACTTTACAATTTGTAAAAGGACCTCATCTATTTATCATGGAAGGAAGATGAATAGTCCTTCCCATAAGGCAATTTGGGGAAAATCGATGGCCCATCACAATAGGCACCTAAAAGGAGGAATGTGTATGGACCAATACACTATATAATCTGGATGACAGGTGATAGGGCCTTCATACATTGAACTCTAGGCAGAAGGTAAATGGATTTTATACATGACAATAATAATCATGGCCTACATGGTTCCAAAGAGCTTCCTTCCATATGTGCATTTTGGGTGTAAGGTTATCAGAGATTAGTGTTATTGGAAAAGATGGGAGTTATTATTAGCTCCACACTCCCCTTTCTTCTACTACATGGTATAGTAGGCTAAAATAATCTCCTCAGTTGCGGTACTCACTTTAGTCCATAGGTTAGCATCAGTTTGATATATTATGGCATTTCATTTCAGAAATGTTGCATACTTCAGCTGTCTTATGTCCTATTTCTACAGGAGGCCTCTATGACAATGACTAGCTACAGTATCTATACAGTATCTTTACCTTACTTAACAACAGCTGGAATATTGTGGTGTTTAGATTATTCATTATTTTATTTTAATGCACCCACTAAACACTTTGTGCTGTGGTTTAATGGGGGTCGCATCTGGAGCCCTGTGGCGGCATCGAATTCGGAGTTGGAATTATTCACTGATGCCGTGGGTTCTTCAGGTTTTGGGAACCTTTTTTCAAGATACATGGCCTAAGGTTACAAGGCACCATGGCCTAAGGTTTGGTTGAGTTAGGTATCACAGCCAATCTTCTGGTTCTTGAACTATTTCCATTTGTCGTGGCCATTGATCTTTGGGTTTTTGCCCTGCAAGATAAAATATATATTTTTTTTTTTTTTGTGCGACAACTTGGGAGTAGTTCAAGCAATTAATGAGCAGAGAGTCTCCTCTCCTCCTGCGATTAGGCTGCTTAGATACCTTGCGTTAAAATGTTTTGAAATGTAATATTACTTTCATAGCGCGGCTTGCAGGTATCTTATTTTGATAAATTGCAGGGTGAGTCTGATTTTCCTAGGGTTTTTTTTTATTTTTAGGATTCTTAAAGGTTGGGCACGTTATAGGGCAAAAGTAGAGGATGAGAGACCCCCAATTGACATTAACATTTTGCATGGTAGAGTTTGTTCCCAAAGTAGCTTTTGATAATTGGGAATGTAAGCAGGTCCGGATGGCCTTTTATTTAGCCTTTTTTGGGGCCTTTCGACTGTCTGAGCTGGTGGCAGCGGGAAAGAATGCTCATTGTTTGGGGTTTTTTCGACAGAATGTGATTGTCTCTGACAGGTCTGTTGCTTTTAAAATACACATGTCAAAAACAGACCAATTAGGTAAGGGGAGGTGGGTGTCTCTTAACAAGCATCCTTCAGTCACAATTTGCCCTGTATCATTGACTCGTGTTTATTTGGAAGGGGGGCATCCTGGGGGTGAAAAGTGGTTGGCTCATTGGGATGGTTCCCTTTTGACTATATTTCAGTTTTCGTCAGTTTTAATAAAAAAAAAAAAAAACCCAATAATAATAATAAAAAAAAAGAAGGGGTATTGGCACGGACGCTGTGGGTTTTACCTCGCACTCCTTTTGTATCGGGGCGGCTATGGCGGCGGAGGGGCGTGCGTCTGAACATATTATGGCCCTGGGGGATGGAAATCACAGGTCTTTAAGCGGTATGTTCGTATAGACAAGCTTCGCTCATGCTGTATATTTAAATGTTCTGATTGTTGGGTGGTGTTAACTTTTTAATTTCAGCGCTGTTTGAAGGTGAGTTTAATTGGCTTAGGAGGTAAAAGGGAGCTAAAGTGAGCTAGATCTAATCGCTTGCCTTCGGGGGGCACAAGGGGATTTTCTCCTGCCTTTTCCCCTTTAGTAGGGTCCTCTGATTGGCCTTTGGGGACTCTGGGGGTTTTCAGGAGTTGTTCACCCTTGTTGGTTTCACTTTAGGTCTCTTCGCCTCTTCCCCCTTTTATCCCTATTGTGTCTTCCTTTGTCAGTGATATGGTACACAATTCTAGCCGGTTCACTTGGTTCGGGGGTTTTAATATTGGTTTGTGGTTCAAATTTTGACGTTGTGGACTCTTGTCTTTTTTGTTACAGGAAATTTGCCCCATGGCCGCACGGCCTGGATTATGGGGTATTCATTCGTCTTTTGGGCAGGTCAGTTTTTCGAAAATCATAAGGATACATTTGGTCCTGTCTCTTTAAACATTGATTGGTTAGGGTTTAGAGGAATCATTGGGAATTACTTCCTTTTATTTTCGTAAGATGACTGACACGTATGCTTTGCCTGAATTTTTGGTGATTCACCTGAGGGGGTAATGATTTGGGGAGAATGACTTCCTGTGCTTTGGGTTGGGCCATTAAATGGGATATTCAGACCATTCATTCTTTTTCCCCATCTATTCAAATTATTTGGTCTAATATTACCCCGAGGTTGGTTTGGAAAGGTCAGGCAAATGTGAAAGGTTTAGATAAGGCCAGGAAACGATTGAATTGGTCCTTGTCTAATTTTGTTAAAAGCTTAGGGGGACTGTTGGTGATGCATCCCCAGTTAAGTTTTTATAAACCAGATTTGTTTAGAGCCAATGGGGTTCATCTCTCGGATGTTGGTTTACATTTATTTATTGGAAATTTGCTGGGGGTGTTGCAGGGTTGTGTGGTGGCGGGCGGGAGCACTTAGGTGTCCCGCTGTGGCGGTAGAGGTGTGTGTCACTGTATTTGTTTTGGCGCAATTGTTTAAAAAAAGAAAAGGGGAATGTAAATATCTGTTATCAGAGGCGCACCCTTCGAGTTATTACTGGGTCACCTGTCGCAGGACGGGACCTGGTTTCTGCCTCCTCCTTAGTTGAGGTGTGCACATGAAGAGGTGGAGCCGGGGGTGTTGGGGGGAGGTGGGGGCGCCTTTAATGATGACGTAATGTCATCGCTTTTTGTTCCTGGTGTGACACCACCTTCTATGGCCACCTTGCTCAACCCTAAATTTTATAGTCTTTAAAAATTCACTAATTTTAGTAACTTTACTATTAATAAACCTATGTCCCCTTTTAAAAGCCAATTGAAGTTGTCCGTGTCTTATTTCATTTGATTTGGTGTTTTGAGTGTGACTGTTGTGTGTGGGGTGTCAGCTGTTGCTCGCTTATATACACTATACACTGCCTGCACACCTTTCACACACACTATATACACTATACACACTATATACACTATACACAGCCTGCACACCTTTCACACACACTACATACACTATACACACTATATACACTATACACACTATATACACTATACACACTATATACACTATACACACTATATACAGCCTGCACACCTCTCACACACACTATATACACTATACACACTATATACACTATACACACTATATACACTATACACACTATATACACTATACACACTATATACACTATACACACTATATACACTATACACACTATATACACTATACACACTATATACACTATACACACTATATACACTATACACACTATATACACTATACACACTATATACACTATACACACTATATACACTATACACACTATATACACTATACACACTATATACACTATACACAGCCTGCACACCTCTCACACACACTGTATACACTATACACACTATATATATTATACACACTATATACACTATACACAGCCTGCACACCTCACACACACACACACATTATATACACACTATACACTGTCTGCACACTCTTACACACACACACACATTATATACACTATACACACTATACACTTCCTGCACACCTCTCACACACATTGTATACACTATACACATTATACACTGCCTGCACACCTCTCACACACACTGTATACACACTATAGACACTATATACAGCCTGCACACCTCTTACACACACATTATATACACTATACACACTATACACTGCCTGCACACCTTTCACATACACTATATACACTATACACAGCCTGCACACCTCTCACACACACTGTATACACTATACACACTATATATATTATACACACTATATACACTGTACACACTATATACACTATACACACTATATACACACTATATACACTATACACAGCCTGCACACCTCTCTCTCACACACACACACACACACACACACACACTATACCCACTATATCCAGCCTGCGCACACACTATATACACTATACACAGCCTTCCCACAAACTATACACTCTATATACACTATACACAGCCTGCCCACACACTATACATACTATATACACTATACACAGCCTACCCACACTATACACACTAAGATGTGCTGAGCACCTCCTAGGTGCAAAGCAACATAAGCGACCAGCTGTGCCTGACAGACATCAGGCTGGATGTTTATGAGATATTTCTAGAATATGTATATATGTTTGTTTGTGATTGGTGAATGGGGGGTTGGGTGGGGTTGGGGTCAGGTGACATAGTTTATATAAGGATTTGTTGAGGGGATTTTCCCCCTCTTTGAAGATTTTGCTGTAGAAGAGACTGCGCTTGGTGGAGAGGCTGAGTCTATTCTTTGCTTATTTTCCAAGGATTTGTGGGATAGTGTGTTAAAATGTAGTTAGAGGCGGTGGGTTAGGTAGTTCAATTAGGTGGGATTTGTAGTGGAAAAAAAAGGGGTTTTTAGTTGAGGCACGGGTGGGGTAGATTGTGGTAGTAGGCATTTTTTGTTCAGCTTATTCTCTAATTATTTCATTTAATTTTCATTGTTGTTAATTGTATTAATTGTGTTAGATTTCTATAAGATTAGGGTCTGCATAAAATTTAAATAGTAGGTTTTGTTGTCTTTTAGTAATTGGTGGTCAGGGGATTTTCTTTTCTTTCTACAAATCTTACCTGCTGCCTTCCAATGTCCCGTCCGGTCCGCAAACGCGAGCTCCCCAGGTGCCTCAGGGACGCTGGGCCTTTGGGCGGGAGTCCTGGTCCGTTGGGGGCACGTTCCTCGGCTCCCGCGGGCAAGGGGCGCGCACGGGAGCGTGCGCGTCCATCCTCGACTGTCGCGCCCTCGCGCGGCAGTCTGGGTGCTTCCGGCGACGCTGTGCAGCGTTCGCCGGAAGTGGTAAATTCCAATATGGCGGTCACCCCGCACCGGAGCCGAGATCTCCGTACGGGCGGCTCTGTGGTTCCTGTGACTGCTGGGATTGAGGACCGGAGGGCAGCGGGCACCATGGGTCACCGCTCCCGTGGCAGAGGACTGGCTGCAGGAGTTCCAGGTGGCCGGGGTAAGCAGCAGTCAGGTAGGGGTAGCGGTAGAAGTGGGGGGAGAGGCAGGTCTAGGACAGCAAGGTGTGGGGATTTGGTGTATGGATCTGGGGGTGCTGAGAGTACCTGCAGGAGTTCTAAGAGGCCGGGGTAAGCAGCAATCAGGTCTGGGTAGCGGTAGAAGTGGGGGGAGAGGCGCTAGAGAGGGCAGGTCTAGGACAGCAAGGGGTGGGGGTGGAGAGATGGTGTATGGGTCTGGGGGTGATGAAAGGGGGCAGGAGGAGCTTTTAGAGGATTTTGGAGAGTACAGTACTGGAGAGCTGGATTGTGTACCTGACAATCCTGTGTCACCTGGGAGGAGGAGCCCACTCATAAGAACAGATTCAATGGGGTCCAGAGCTGAGATATCACAGTCAGCGAGTTTGACTCAAGCCCCTCCCCCTTCTTTGCAGTCAGGGGCTAGTTCCCAATGGCCTTTTCCCCCTGCTGTTTTTAACTCGGTTGCTTGGCCATACTTTAATACTGCGGGCTCCTCCCCCCAGGTTGCGCAAAGCCAATTCCCAAGTATGCCCACTTTTTCTATTACAGCTATGCAGCCTTTTATGCCTGGGCAACAGAATGTGTATTCCTGGCCTTTTCCTTTTACTCCTTCTGTTCAACAGACCCCTTTTCTAGTCCCTCAGCAGGGCAGGTCAGAGATGTTTCCTGTTGGGGCGGGAGTTAGTAATGTTTCACAACAGGGTGTGCCGAATATTAACGCTGCACCTGTTTCAGCTATTGCCCAGGCATCTTCCCACTCGTCAGCTGCGCAGGTTTGCGATGTGGACCCTATGGAAGGAACGTCGAGGGGTACGGATCCTGCGCCACGACCGCCTGCCGTTAGTCGGGATGACACACTGGAACCAGGTGAGATGGAGAATGTCAATGTTTCTGATGGGGAATCGGATGTTAGCGCCATTTCTAGTATAGATTCTTCCGCGTCCCAAATTCATCCAGCGAAGGTCAAGGGCCTGCTTAAGAAGACTTTACAGGCGGCGGCGGCGTCCGGGGCGGGTACAAAGGGTCGCAAGGCGTCGGTTGTGAAACAAAAACGTCCAGGCCCCCCTTCTGTTTTAGCGGACAATGCGCAAATTACGTGGGATGTGCGGGATTCCTCTCGTGATCGCAGAAAACGGGGCAAATACGTGGACATGTTTATTGTCACACAGGCTGGTAAAGAGGGCTTGGCAGCAGCTAAAGGAAAAGGGGGCATAGGGGAGGAGGCTTTTCGCACATGTTCCAATTGGTTGGCAGGTTATACCCCCTTTGCTGTAATTTACTTAGAGACCCGGCCCACGGAATATATGGGGATCCTGCGCTACCAGCACCTTATACATGATCTTTAGGCCAATGCTCGGGCCGGCAGGTGGCGTACATATGACGAGAAATTTTGAAAACACCAGGATGGGGCTAAAAGTATTGCCTTTAATGATAGTGATACTGGCCTTTGGCTTAGGCTCACTAATGCTAGACAGCCGCAAGATTCCTTTCGTAAAAGCGGTTATCAGCCCAAGTCCCTCCCTTTTAATACACAAAGAGGCCGTTGTTTTTCCTACAACAGAGGTAGGTGCCCAAAAGGTGTTAATTGCAGATACAAACATGTGTGCCTTAAATGCGGGGGGAATCATACCGCAAAGGATTGTAGGCCCCAACCTGCCCCTCCCTCAAGGCCCCCAAATAATAACGCTAGTTTGGGTAAGGGTTTCTCGCCTATTCGTCTAGACTCCATGTTAAAATGGCTTTCCGTCTATGTAAATAGAATTGATGTGCAGTTTATCAAAAATGGTTTTAGGGAAGGTTTCAGGTTGCCAATTGTTCAAACTGTTACTGCTTGTTGTCGTCGGAATCTACAATCAGCTCGCCAGTTGCCACATGTAGTTTTTAAAAAGTTTTACAAGAGGTGGAACTGGGTAGAATGGCAGGGCCTTTTCCGGTGCCTCCCATTATGGGGTTAGTGATCTCACCAGTGGGGGTGGTACCTAAGAAAACGCCTGGCAAATTCAGATTGATTCAGCATCTGTCCTCCCCTGAGGGTGCGTCGGTAAATGACGCAATCACGGCGTCGGAATGTTCCGTGTCTTATCAACTTTTCGGCGAGGCGTTGGAGATGGTGCAGTCTTGTGGCCCAGGGGCATTAATGGCGAAGCTTGACATTGAGTCAGCGTTTAGATTGCTTCCTCTTCACCCTGACTCTTTGGTTTTCATGGACTTTCGGTTGCCAGAAGGGTTTTTTGTGGACAAATGTTTGCCTATGGGCTGCATCGTTTCTTGCGCTTTCTTTGAAAGGTTTAGTACCTTTTTGCACTGGTGCGTTCAAATAGGGGCAAAACATCAGTTTATCGCTCACTATTTGGACGATTTTCTTTTTGTGGGTCCGGCGGATTCGGACTTGTGTAAGAAGGTGCTATTTTCTGCTACGTCACTTTTCTATCGTTTCAGGGTGGCTGCGGATAAGACGGAGGGCCCCGCCACCTGTTTGTCGTACTTGGGTATAGAAATTGATACGGTGGCTGGGTCCTGTCGTTTGCCCGCAGACAAGGTTCTCAAATTACAAGTGGCGTTGTCAGAATTGAAGGGCAGGCGCCGGGCAGTCCTCAAACAGGTGCAGTCTGTTTTGGGTTTGCTGAATTTTGCTTGTAGGGTCATGCCTATGGGCAAGATTTTTTGCCGGCGTCTGCAACAGGCAACGGCGGGTGTTAAGCTTCCACATCATTTTGTACATTTGTCGGCTGCCCTTCGGGAGGACATTGATGTGTGGTTGTGTTTTTTGGATTCCTTTAATGGGGTGCGCATTTGGAGCCCGGCAGCGGTGCCGAATTCTGAGTTGGCATTATTTACAGATGCAGCTGGGTCTTCTGGTTTCGGTGCCTTTTTTCAGGGTTCCTGGTGCGCGGCTCCATGGCCAACAAGTTGGGTTGACGCAGGTATCACAGCCAATCTTTTGGTTCTTGAACTTTTTCCAATTGTCGTGGCCATTGATCTTTGGGTTGTTGCCCTACGTAATAAAAGTATTGTATTTTGGTGCGACAATTTGGGGGTGGTTCAGGCAATCAACGGGCAGAGAGCTTCCTCTCCGCCTGCGATTCGGCTGCTTAGATGCCTGGTATTGTCTTGTTTACGGTTCAATATCACATTCAGAGCGCGACATGTGCCGGGCATCGAAAACAACATCGCCGATGCATTATCAAGGTTCCACTGGTCGAGGTTTAGAGAGTTGGCGCCGAATGCATTGCCGGATGGACTTTCATGCCCGAATTATCTTTGGCAGATTGTGCATCCGGCTTAGAGGCTTTGGCGCTGAGTTCTCTTGCTCCGGCCACATTGAGGGCTTATCGCCGGGCCTGGGATCAGTGGTCCAACTATAAAGCTGCAAAAGCTGAAGCAGGTAAGACCGATCGGGCTTTGCTTTTGCATTGGCTTTGGCAGCTTTTTCAAGAGGGGAGGTCCGGAGCATACATGTCATCCCTTATTGCGGGAATTTCTTATTTTACGAAATTACAGGGGCAAGGGGATTTTTCTAAAGAACATATTATGGCCCTGGGTGGGTGGAAATCCCGGGTGTTCAAGAGGTATGTTCGGGTAGACAAGCTTCGCTGTGCTAATGCGGTGTGAATTGAACTATTTTGTATTGTTAAATGGTTAATTTTTTCTTACAGAGCAGTTGTGGTAAGTTTTGAATGCTTAGGAGGTGAAGGAAGCCAAGGTGAACTAGATCTAATCGCTCGCCTTCGGGGGGCACGATGGGATTTTCTCCTGTTTTTTCCCCTTTAGTAGGGTCCTCTGATTGGCTACTTGGGGACTCTGGGGGTTTTCAGGAGTTGTTCCCCCTCGTTGGTTCACTTTGGGCTTTTTCGCCTCTCCCCAATTCCCTCTTGTGTTTCCCTTGTCAGTGGTAGATAGATCATTAAGTATATTGTGGGGTGCGTGTGTAGGTATTGATCATATTGACGTGTTGGATTCTTTGTTTTATTTCAGGTGTTTTGCCCCATGGCCAAACGGCCTGGATTATGGGGCACTCTTTCATCTTTTGGGCAGGTCAGTTTTTTAAAGACAATGCGGTCAGTTTGGGACCTGTTCCTTTGGATATTGATTGGTTAGGTTTTAGGGGGATGCATTGGGACATATTTTATTTTCTATTTCGAAAATTGGCTGATACTTATGGTTTCCCTGAATTCTTGGTGGTTCATCTAGGCGGTAATGATCTGGGGAGTATGTCAGCTTGTGCTTTAAGATGGGCTATGAAAAAAGATTTACAGGCCATTCATTCCCTTTTTCCCCGGGTACGCATTATTTATTCACACATTACACCTAGATTGGTCTGGAAAGGGCAGACTAACGTGAAAGGATTGGATAAGGCCAGAAAACGTGTGAACTGGTCTTTATCAAACTTTGTTAAACAATTAGGGGGACTGGTGGTGATGCATCCTCAGATTAGTTTTGATAACCCTGAATTGTTTCGGTCAGATGGCGTTCATCTTTCTGAGGTTGGGTTGCATTTATTTGTTGAGAATTTGTTGGGGGTGCTTCGGGGTTGTTCGGTGGCGGGCGTTAACACCTAGGTGTTACGCTGTGGCGGTAGGGGTGTGTGTCACCGTATTTCTGTTGGCGCAGTTAGAAAAGAAATGGGGTTTGTAAATATCTGTTATCAGAGGCGCACCCTTCGAGTTATTTACAGGTCACCTGTCGCGGGACGGGACCTGATTTCTGCCTCCTCCTGAGATGAGGTGTGCACATGAAGAGGTGTTGCCGGGGGTGTTGGGGGGAGGTGGGGGCGCCTTTAACGATGACGTTATGCATCGGTTTAAGTTCCTGTGGTGACACCACCTACTACGGCCACCTTGCTCAACCCTAAATTTTATAGTCTACACAAAATTTCCACCTAGTTTAAAAGAATTAATAAACTTATGTCCCCTTTTAACGCCATTAAAGTTGTCAGTGTGGTTATTTCATTCGCTTCGCGTATGGTGGGTGTGCCTGATGTGTGGGAGGTATCAGCTGTTGTTCGCTTAAGATGTGCTGAGCACCGCCTAGGTGCAAAGCAACATAAGCGACCAGATGTGCCTGACAGACATCAGGCTGGATGTTTATGAGATAAGATAATTAAGTCTACACATCCACCTAGTTTAAAAGAATTAATAAACTTATGTCCCCTTTTAACGCCATTAAAGTTGTCAGTGTGGTTATTTCATTCGCGTATTGGGGTGTGGGTGTGCCTGATGTGTGGGAGGTATCAGCTGTTGTTCTGTTCGCTT
>WWET01010126.1:0-15896 GCA_011038615.1 Limnodynastes dumerilii
GCCAGGAGTTTTCACACGTGTTGTGACCCAGATTTGTGGGCTTCCAAAATTTACTTCCGTGGCTGATCACATGTGCGCAAATGTTTCTTACTTACATCCGGAGCGGATTTATCCTATCGGATATGGTTCATGGCATAGGTATTTTGAGGTGTGGAAACATTTACCAACATTCAATAATTCTTATGCACTACATCTCTGGAACTATATGAATCATCAAAATAAAACCATGGTACCTGGGAGTAACACATTAGTGGAAAATCTGTACCAACAGCATTGTCCTTCCACCTATGTAACAATTTTGAGGAATGATTTAATTTATGTTTAGCTCTTAGCTTCAGATATTCTGCATGTTTGTCTGACTATCTCTCTATCCATCCATCCATCTATCTGAAATAATTTTAGATTCATTGGGCTTGATCCAGACTTAAGTAAGTGCTTGAACTTAGTTACTCCTTGGCTAAACCATGTTGATTGCAGGGTTAGTCATATTTCATCTTATTATCTAATTAACCAGAGATCATTAAGCCGACAAAAGTATAAATGGTAATGTACTAGAAACCTGCTAGACACATTGCTAAATGTATATGAATTAAAATTAATTAAAGGTTAAAACTTGAATCAACTAATAAAATGGAATACTATCTTAATTAAATCAAACTTTAAATGTCGGCAACAATAATTTATGAATCTGAAGAAATTAAATATAGATACTAGGCGGCAATAGTCCAGGAGTAACTACTTAAGTCTGGATTCAGCCTATTGTATTTAAAATATTGCAACATTAAAGTAAATTTTCTTTACATTTCTCAAGATTCACTCACTGTACACAATGGCATCCGTCTTTCTTGTCACAGAAAATGTAGTTAATTAAAATTCTGAATAAATATTTAGCTTTATGTTAAAGTTTTTTCTAGTATTTTTAATTTGCACTCTAGTACAATTTTTTTTTTTAAACCATTTTTTTATTTGGGTTCAGCAAAACAGTAATCAACAGTAAAGTAACTTTGAATATTCGGGTACAGATAAATTAGACATACAGTGCGTCTTTGAGCAACATTGTCAGTTAACATATTCCAGTACATTGGTATAATTTTGGATTGCACATCAATACAGCCATAATAATCGGAAATTACATCCTATTTACCATGGTGATCTGAACAAGGAGTGATAAGAGACAGGCCTCCAAAAAATGTAGTCAATGGCCCCCGTTCCTCTAAGTTTGTTCGGCTCCCCAGGCTTAGGCACAATGTGTTGTTTGACTGAGGCAATTATCTGGTAGTGTCAATGGCAGCCTCATCCAGGTATATTGGTGGGTCTGATAAGAATACCCTTGTCTCATACCATGTGGTAGTTCTAAAGCATTGGTGGATATTTTGTTTCGTTCTATTAGGTAGCGTATCTATATATTTTTCCCAGATATCAAACAGTTTCTCTGTTTGTTTTTCTTTGTGCAGGGAGGCCTCCAGCCACTCCATGCGGAAGACAAAATGTAGTTTAGTGCGAAACAGGGTAAGGGTAGGGGCCTCATTAGAGATCCACATGTGGAGAATACACTTTCGCGCCACTGCTGATAGAATGAGGAAGAATTGGCGGACCTCCCTCGCACATTGAATACCGGGCTCTAGTCTCCCCAAGACGGCCCATTGCGGGGTCAGAGGTACATAATTGACTATGTGCCCGGAGAGGTACAGTTGAATCTGGCGCCAGAACCGTTTAATCTTGGGGCATTCCCACAAACAGTGATACAATAAGGCTGCCGGGTGGTTACATTTCAAACACTGATCCGTGTCTGCCAGCCCCGCCGCGTGACACCTGGACGGAGAGAAGTACCCTCTATGGAAAATGTTAAGGAACATTTCCCGATAAGTGCTAGCTTTTAACGTGTCCCAGGAAAATTTAAATGTTTTTATTAGCTGTTCAATGGTAAGTTCTGGAAAAAATTGCAACCATCTCCCTAATCCCGCAGGACTGCTAGAGTAATCATACTCTACTTTTAGCAACTTATAGTGTCTAGATATGACCCCCCTAGGTTCTAGCGGGCGTAGTAAGACTTTATCTAGTTCATTGACCCAGTCCGAGTTTGAGAAACTCCTAGTGAACTGACTAATATAATGAACCGCCTGATATGTAGCAAATGACCCCCCCCCCCTAGGTTCTAGTGGCCGTAGCAAGACTTTATCTAGTTCATTGACCCAGTCCGAGTTTGAGAAACTCCTAGTGAACTGACTAATATAATGAACCGCCTGATATGTAGCAACCTCATGTGTTAGTGGTAGTTCATACTGAGAATGAATCTGAGCCACCGTCATCACCGTCGTCTCTGAGGACATGTCAATGCCCTGGCAGTGGAAATACCTTTTGCCCTCCAGTATGTAAAGGGATATGCCGCCAACCCCTCCTGAAAGGCAGGATTCTTGAGCAGCGGTAGGAAGAGAGTGTTATGACTCTTGAGGCCTCTTTGAGATCTAATCTTATGCCAAGTCACCCAAGCCGACATTAGAAGTGGATTGTCTAGCGTTTCCTGGGTTATCTCTGATTTATGGATATGTAAGAAAGTGGTGAGTGACATAGAAGGGAGAAAAGCCTGCTCCACCTTTACATTGGCATACTGGTCAGTAAGATGCAGCCAGTCCCGTATAAATCGTAGTTGGCTCGCTTGATTATATAGTGTCAGATTGGGAAAGTTAATCCCCCCCCCCATATCAGGCTCTGCTGCAGCCTTGGGAGACCAATTCTGGGTCTCTTATTGCGCCAGATAAATTTACGGAAAGCGGCATTTATGAACTTCTCCTCTCTAGTTGTCTGCAGGAGGGGCAACATTTGCAGTGGATATAGCAGTTTTGGGAAGGAAATCATTTTTAAAAGATTCGCTCTGCCTAGGTAAGAGAGTGGGAGGCTTTGCCAACTGGTTATCTCTGCTAATACAGTTTTGATCAGTTTACCCATATTAGAAGAATACAGTGTATGAATATTGCGCGGAATTTGTACTTCCAGGTATGGGAACGAAGTTTTCGCCCATTTAATATCAAGGTGATTAGCCCATTGTGGCCTTACCCTGGTGCCCAGGGACATCGCTATAGATTTGGTAGGATTTATTGTAAACCCTGAATTGTGCAATTCTGCCTAATATTTGTTGCAATGAGTGCTGTGGGTTGGAAATATACAATAATAAGTCATCCGCAAACGCTGTAATTTTGGTTTGCGTGTCTCCTATCTTTATTCCTTGAAAAGTATCCCAAGACTGCAGCAGGCGTAACAGAGGGTCCAATACTAGGTTGAAAAGGAGCTGTGACAGAGGGCAGCCCTGTCGCGTTCCTCTTGTCATAACCTGCAATTGCTGGAGTCGTTAACCAGGAGTGTCGACATTGGGTCGTGATACAGAAATCGTATGAATTGGGAAAACATGTGCCCAAATGC
The DNA here is from genome assembly GCA_011038615.1 of Limnodynastes dumerilii. Classification (NCBI taxonomy): domain Eukaryota; kingdom Metazoa; phylum Chordata; class Amphibia; order Anura; family Limnodynastidae; genus Limnodynastes; species Limnodynastes dumerilii. The sequence goes on from WWET01010126.1 coordinate 3,418, forward strand.
CCGGGCTTCGAATACCTTCTGGAGATGAGTCCATAAGACCTTATCGAAGGCCTTCTCCGCATCAAGGCTCAACAAGATACCCTCCGCCATAGAAGAATTTGCCTGCGAGCCTGCTACCACCGCCGCTAAAGCCATTCGGACGCCCCGGACCGAATGTCGATTATGCGTAAAGCCCATTTGGTGGTGGGTAAGGAGGGTTCGCATCATCGTTTGTAAGCGATTCGCTATGATTTTCGCAAGTAACTTAAAGTCCTGATTTAGCAAAGTAATTGGACAATAAGACTCCACCAAATTAGCGGCCTTCCCAGGTTTTAATATAAAAATGGTGTTGGCCTCATTGAAACTCGGGTGATGTGGTTGGTCTGAATACAATTTCTGGTATAGTGTGGTTAGGAAAGGGGCAGTGTTGTGATTTGTGAGTTTATAAAATTCGGCGGTATATCTGTCAGGGCCTGGTGATTTATTATTAGTAAGTGCTGTGATCGCGGCGGTATATCCGTCAGGTCCCGGTGATTTATTATTAGTAAGTGCTGTGATCGCTGTAAGGACCTCCACCTCAGTGATGGCAGAATCCATCAACTCCCTTTGCGCCTGGGTCAGCCGGGGCAATTTGGCCGCAGTCAATATGTCGTCGTGCAATTTTGTGTTGGTGGGTTGCGCCGTGTATAAGGTGTTGTAGTAACGATGGAATGCATTCGCGATCTCATCCGTTGTAGTTAACTCCCCCCCTAAGCCCGAGTCATGAATTTTTTGAATTGGAGGCTTAGTTTTATATGGACGGACATTTTTGCCAGTAATTTCCCAGTCTTATTCCCCCACCTATAGAAATGATTTTTGGTGTAGTCTAGTTTCAATTTAGCATGTGCTAACAAGAATGTTTCCAGCAAGCGCCTTTTTAATACGTAGGCGTCCCTATTGTTGTCGGAGGTATCTGAAGCGTATCGGGCAAAGGCTACCTGTACGGATGAGAGCAGCTTATTGTGCTTGTCTTTAAACTCTTTCAGTTTTTTGGCTTGGTAAGAGAGGATATGTCCTCGTAACACTGCTTTAGCAGTGTTCCAGAAAAGGGTAAGAGAGGATATGTCCTTGTAAAGGATGGAGTCATCCCAGTGGGCAAGATTGTCGTCTACAAAGTTTAGCCATTTGGTTTTTAGATATTCCTGAAACTCCTCCGAGTTAGATAAGTAAGACGGGAAACGCCAATTATAGCGAATGGATCTGGTGGTGGTGATCTGTAAGACTACTGATATCGGGGCATGATCCGATACAATAATATCATGAATTTGTGCAGAAATTAACTTTGGGAAGAGGTTGTGTGCCATCAGAAGGTAATCTATTCTGGAGAACGTTTTGTGAACGGAAGATTGAAATGTATATGTTTTCTCAGTGGGGTGGGTCAGCCGCCAGGGGTCTGATAGCCCATGGCGATTTTTTAACAAGGGGATCCCTTCCCACACAGACGCCTGCGACACTGACCGGACGTACGATTTGTCTAGTTGTGGATGGTCAACCGCATTGAAGTCGCTGCCAAGAATAAGGCTTGGGGTATCTTGCTGTAACAGCACATGAGATATTGATGCGAAGAAGGCCTGATTTGCGCCATTCGGCGCATAGATATTGGCTAAAGTGAATTTCTCAGACCCTATTTGCACATTCAGAATCAAATAACGCCCCTGCGGGTCAATGGTCTGGCTCTCTACCCTATAGTGCAATTGTTTGTGGAACAGAATAGCTATTTCTCGCTTCTTTGCTATATAAGGCGCCGATTAACACTCCCCTATCCAGGAACCCTGTAGCTTATTGCCACCCGTGATACACCAGTGAGTCTCCTGGAGAAACGCAATATCCGGCTGTAATGATTTCAGGTGGCCAATCACCCTCTTCCGTTTGCAGGGGGAGTTCAATCCTCCCACATTCCAGGAGACCACCCGCATACCAGGAGCGGCACCCCTATTAGCCACGTTCGGAGGAGCCATTGGACTCATCGTGGGGAGAATACCCCTGACCTATTGCATGCAAGATACTGAACACCCAATAGGGTAGATTTGTCACCCACCTCTGGGAGCAGACAAGCCCGGGGAGCAGTACAGTGTATGCACACAATGTCATTCGTGTTATTACTTGCTTAATGTTACCTTTGCTATTCAACTGTACCGGAAAAATGCAATCTGAGTACCCAAAATTCGCCATTTTCTTATTTACCTCCTGAACATAGAGAACCTTGTCCAACCAACAATAGACAAGGCGCTTGAGCATACAATAAAAGAACATTTCAACTTTAGGCTGTGTCAGTAAGAAACAGTTATTTTTTTGCAGCTGGTAGATAACTATAACTCTAAACAATACCCCTAACATTACTAGCTTATATTGTTATTCTAACTAAGGAGTTAACTATCATCCTTTAAGAGGGAGTAGGGTTAAGGTTGGGGTTGGGCGACCTGGCTAAAGGAGAACCGGGCAAATCCATGTGCTCTATGAAGGCCTTAGCGCTCAAGGCATCCTCAAACATATGATCTCTGCCTCCATGGGACACCCGCAACTTAGCCGGGTAGAGCAAGGCACAGCGTACGTCATGCTCGGATTGTTCGCGCGATAAGCCCTCAGTATAGCTTCTTTGTCTCTGAAGTTCAGGTATTTCGCTATCACAGCCCTAGGTCTATCATTACGTCCGGGGCAGTCAGGGCCTAGTCTGTGGGCTCTTTCTACCATAGCGTCACCATGGCTAAGCGGCATACGCAGCGCTTTGAAGAGGTCTCTCTGAAGAAAGGTCAGCAGGTCTCTGTCCTTAATGGATTCAGGAACCCCAATGAATCGGAGATTACTCCTCCTGTGCCTATTTTCAAGATCGTCCACCTTTTCGGTCAGTGCGGAAATGGTAGTAGCTTGCGCCAATACCGTATTTTGCAATGCTGTGACCGCATTGTCTGAGTCCCCCACCCGTTGCTCTAAATCATCTATCCTTGCCGTGTTGGAGTTAACTTGCGCTACTGTATTAGATAGTAGGTCATGCAATTCCTGGAATTTTTTATCCAGCTTGTTATCTAGTTTTTGATCCAGTAACTGCTCCAGTTGCGGCAAGAGGAGCGAAGAAACCTCCTTTGCTGTTTCCACCAGCGTAGACGCCGGAGAGCTTTGCGAGGTAAAGATTGCAGGGATATCATTTGTCAATCTGGTGGGAGAGGCAGAAACCGAAACAGGGGTTTGGGACTTACAAGGAGTACTAGTAATCTTAGCAGCTACTTGTTTGTTGGTCTTTCCCAATTTACCGGAAGTCACGGGGGTAGTATTTTCTATAAATCTCTTCATACCCAGTAATAATACCAGCAGGTTAATGAGGTCACCCTATACACATGAGAATTGGTGAATTACATAAAACTTAAACAAAATGCCTCTGCAGTATATGAAATCCTACACTGCAAAAGCTTGACAAAAAATGGTTATGTAGAACATAAATATCTCCGGGTTTTGCAAAGGGATCAACAAGGAGATAACAGTTAGGCCCTATGCTAATTTTTAAGGATACGGCCAGGAACAATCAAAAGAACAAAAGGAACCCTTCACAAGGCTGGGGGTATACTACCCCTGTACTCACTGTTCGGGGATAGCAGTCCTGAGCGGTGGTCGGGGGAGGGCAAGCAGTATCAAGCGGTTGATAGTAAGTCCCGCTAACTATACCAAGTGCTTGCGTGAGAGGGTTGATGGTAGCAGCTCTTGATCTGGTCTGTCCCCGTCCAGCAGTAGTAAGGCAGCGTCACGTCAGTGCCAATGAGCAAGGGAGATCAGGCTCTCAGGATTGTCCTAGGCCCGCTCAGGAAATCAGTTACGGCTCTCGTCACAGGAATCCCACAACAATGCCAAAGGGCTGATGACTGTAGACGTTGTTTCGCACAATTCCCTCCGACTAACAGCTGATCGATCACTAGTGGCCCTCTGCAGTGATTCCTTCCTCCGGGTGTCTGGGAGATGGAAAGACAGTGTGCAGGTGAAGCTAAGAGGGTTAGGCCCCTCCTCAGCAGCCAAACACGATACCAGGGTCCAGTTCTGGGAATCCACCGTCTGTATTCCAGGGGAGGTGAGATAGGAGGAGTCCAAATGGTCCTGCAGCAGTTAGGGGGGCTGCGGCCACTGTCACTAGGAGCAAGATGCACTGTGTGAAGTGACCCTTGTGGATTGGTAGTGTTAGCCTTGGCGTCCTCTTGTACAGATGACTCAAGATATCGGCCTCCCTGCTGTATATTAAAGTTTGCGGCCTTCAGCAGTCCCTATAGGCAGGAACATCCAAAGCAGGAGACCAGTTGTGCCAATAGACCTCAGCTTCAGGCCTGGTTAGATCCCCTACTCCAGGAGGCAGCTTCAGGGGGGTAAATAGAGGAGAATTGAGCAGGCATACCCCAAACCCCCGTGGGTCCGATGTCCATGTAATACTGTTGTAGCCCAGGGAGCAGGGGTGGCAGTCCACAATCCCAGTGATGTGCAGGCAGGGATGACAAACCACGTCAATGCTGGCAGGCGTCCAAGATGGCTGCCAGCCACACCACACACACAGTCACTCCCAGGTGAAGGAGCAGGCGACCCCCGAGGGCCGTGGCAGTAGGTAGGCTCCAGGAGCCCCGAAATATGGGCGTCACTATGGCCGTCCGCGGGGTCAACGCCGCTGGTGTGCCGGGATCCAGAGGTGCGGGAGGAAGCCCAATGTCTGCCCCGTCCGGTGCTCACCCCGGTGCCGCCAGAGGCTGAGTCAGGCAGTAACAGCTGTGCTGACGTGGTGGAGAACCCGGTCGATGACTACGGAAGAGGCACCTACAAGTCCGGAGGGCCTTCAGCGGCACACGTGAGTATGGCCACGGCCCGGCGCCTGCAATACTGACAGGCTTGACTTCCAGCAGTGGTTTGCAGGGAGCCAGGGAAGTTCTGCCCGTTTACCTGCCCTTATCCTCTTCCCCCTATTTTAAACTGAGGTGCAAGATACACCTCTGGAACAGCAGGTGGTGACAATTATGGGGGAGCTGGAGAGGAGCTCTCTAAAAAGCGGCCATCTTGCGAGGCGCGCTCACCGGAAGTCCCACATATATTTTTAATCTAGGTCCCAGCAAAACCTTGGGCCACCTCTGGTTGCATACTGTAACATGCAGTCCCAGTTGAAAGTAAATCATCAAGCAGTAAATGCAGTTGAAGATTTTGTGCACTGTACATGTGCAAACAGGTATGAACTGAATAAATAAATGATTGCAATGTGACTGATCCACTCTGATTGCTGTTGGACAGAGGTATTCCATTATATTTAAATGAGAGTGAGCATTTTAGTGCAGTTGCAAGAGGTCAGCAGATAGGCTTCTGTACTCTTCCTCCAGAAACCATACGGACACACATCAATGTTAAGGTATTCTTACAATTCCAGAATTACTACCGATAGAAGGGATTGATGGGGGCCAATGATCCACACGAGTGTGGGATACTCATCCCACACTGTACAATTAGATAAAGTGGGCGGAGGGGAAGCACAGCCCATTTCCTCAGAAATGGCATCGTACTGAACTAAGTTTCATACTAACATACTAACATCTGGAGGGCTCAAATGCCCTCCAGTCAAATCAGGCTGATTACGCAGCTTGGCTAAAGTTATGAAATCTGGATACAGTCCTCTGTTACTAAGACTAGACATGAATAAAGCTTTTGACTTGGTTCTATAGCCACATCTTTTTAAAATCCTAGAACTTAGGGCATTTGGGAGGGATTTTATTCCTAACAACCTCCCTACTTTTATTCAACGTCCAAGATGTCGCTCATGGTTAATGGTTGCCATAGTGAATCGGTTAGAATGTGGAGAGGTACCCGACAGGGATGCCCGCTTTCACCTATTCTTTTTGACTTGACTCTTGACCCCCTGTTGCGGTTTTGTGAAATTGGCCTGAATTTCAGGGTATAAAAATCTGATCCATGGAGGTAAATGTTAATGCTTTCATGGATGATTTATTGCTCTATGTCTGGAATCCAGAACACTCCCTCCCGCTCAACCTGGCAAAGTTGGAAGTCTTTTCCTTTCTTAACTCGGAAGAATAAATTTGATTACAATGATAGTGTTTCCCCCGACTATTATATCTTACACAGTCATTGCCTTTACTTGTAACTAAAATGTATATCAGTCATATTTACTCAGTGTTCCGTTCATTCATATGGGTGGGCAAGCAAGTACATATAGAGTTAAAAATAGCTATGGCAGCCCAAAGCTAATGGCGAGGTTTCCTGATATTGAAGTCTATTTACAGACTGGGCATCTTAGGTTTATAAGGGAATGGCTCCATAAGGGAGACAACTATACTAATACAGCCCTAGATCATACCTGCAGGGTATGGATTTAATGCCTTTTGTATACAAACCTGACCAGAGGATCACCCTGGAGATCATAGGGAACCTATTGCTGTGGAACACTTGCAGGGTGTGGCACATGATTCTCCACAAACATGGGCAGAACCCACACTACATTATACATCTATTTCTATTACATAATCCAGACTTTCACTCAGACATGGCATCCTATCCCTTCAACTACTGGAGGTTGGGAAGGATGACAATGATTGGCCCCTTTTTGGATCCTATGTTTAGGCATCTCCTTAGTTTTCAGGAGATCACAGAAAAATGTGAATCAGCTAAAAATTACCCTATCACGTTCTTACAAGCCAGATATTTTATTAAACAGGTAAATGCCAATTTCACAGAAGTTGACTGGACTAACTTCTTTGACAAACTTCTAATGCAGACCTCTCAAGACAAGGGTGCTAATTCTAAACACTATAATTTTCTGAGAGATACCATTGATTTGCCACTTACGTGAAAAATATGGTGCAGTGGTGATCAGTTTTTCCATCTCTGACTATTCAGTCTCTTCTAAAAGTATTTCAACAAATGCAAATTAATGCCTGTGAGCGCAGATGTCGATATGTTTATTGATATCTTTCATTATGCATATTTGTATCCCTTAGGAGATTCAAGATGGGGACTGCTCATAGCATAGACTGATCTAGATGTACCCATTCAAATACAGACCATTATCATTGTTTCTGGGATTGTCCTGTGTTCCTTGGCTTCTGGAAACAAATTTGCAGATATGCTGACGAAAATTTAGTTAACTACATTACATTTATTCCCGAATGGGCAATTTTAGAATTAGTAGAGGAGTGAAAAGGCTTCTTCTGGCAGTCAGTGCAGCAGCCCATAAAGCCATCTTGCATATGTGCTTGCACCCTATGGCCCCGACCATTACTCTTTAAAGAAAAAGCTCTTTTACATTTATAAATTGGAGTGTCTTGAAAATGCTCTTGCAAAGGAGAGGCTGTCAGAGCGATTTTTCGATGCCTGGAAATCATACATTGATACTCTACCCCACACAATTAAACAGCAGCTATATAACAGCTTTAAATTTACTGGCTGGTATCTACATAGGGAACTAGCTAATGGTTCACATGTTGTGACTGAACAAACTCTAGATTGATAACAATGATAACATAAATAGATAATTGGATTTAGGATCTGTCATTCTACAGCTGTTAGTCTGTAAAAAGAAACTTTGAATATGGTAACTTCTTACTTGAATACTTAGGGGCTGATCCAGAGCTACAATGTTACACTGGGCGTTTTAACGCTCAGCGTAACTTTGCTGCTCTGCCCTGACACTCCCCTTGAGGAGTGTATTTACACTCCCTTACGTTGTCTGAAGGCTACCCTAACTTCAGTAAGATAACTTTAGTAAGATAACGCCGCCCTTCCAGCCTAATTACCCTCCCTCCCCCCGCCTCCCTGCACTAACCTCAGCGTAGTAATGCTGGGGGACGCCCCCTCCAGTGCTACTACACTGAAGCTAAGAACGCCCGATCTTAGATCGGGCGTTTCCGTAGCTACGACGGGCAACATCTGCCCGGCACATGCGCAGATTGGCTTTTAAGACGATCTTACGCTTACGCCCGCCGTAGCTAGTACGGCGGGCGTAGTTCTGGATCAGGGCCTTCAGAATCATAAGTTTAGGACAGAAATCCAACAGGAGCACAGCCAGCAACGCTAGAAGCTATGACCAGCCAAGAGGCAATCAGGTGTCAGATATTTAAGGGGAGAGCCACATCCCCATTGGCTGGTGACTGCACACAGCCAAATACACAGCTAGGGAATTCCAGCTGCAGGGTAATTATCCAGGATCCCTAGCAAGAAAGAATGCTGCAGGGGAAACCAGGACCAGAGTACCCTGCTACATTACAAAGACACTGTTACACGCTGCAGCCATATGCAGCGTGTAACAATCCATGATACACACTGTTAGGAACAGCAATATATTTTGATTTTATCTGGCTCTGTTAAGTGACAGCAATGTGATTTAGATTGGCTGGGATGCCGAGAAGAAGCTGTCCATCGTCCTGGCAACATCAGATACAGCAAATTTTTTTTTCCTATTTTTTCAATGGCAAACATCTGCACAATTTCTGTCCCGCGATGTTTGCCATTGCGATTTTTTTTCACACTCAAATCACGCGATTTGACTTCAGAGGCTCAAATCACGCGATTTTAATACGATTTGCCTCAAATCGTTTTTTGTAAATAGAGTCCACTGTCCCGGTGTTATGTAGTGGACTTAAAAGGCAAGTAAGGTCTGAAGGAGGTTGTTCTGGAGGATTTTTTTAACACTGAGGATGTTTAGGCTGAAATTTGGCTCGCTAACCCTAGCCCCGGGTACAGAAAAATAACATAAATGAAGTGCAGTGCTAAAATCAATATTTAACGAAGGAGGATGTTTTAATGGAAGGGGAATAGGGGGATAGTGGCCCTTTTGATTCAATTTGAAGGAATGGCATATAGCTAATGACGGAGCTATGAATTGGAGAGTAGCGCTAGGACCCTGAAGTGGGCCTGATATGGAGACACAGGATATGGAGATGCAGGGCAAAAGTTTTTTGTCTTGTGAAAAGTGGAGTAAAAAGTTTGTACTCCTAGAGTGCATTTTTATGGGTTATAACAATATTTGTGAGTAACGATAGAACTATATTAGGAGTGAATGAAGTTTTTAAAAGAAGTGAAAGGTCTGTTGCTCAGTGCTGACAGATCAGAAGGCTTATAAAAGGAAGGAACACCAGATGCCCTGTATGCACCTTGAAAAACAGTCACATAGAGACTTGAAATGTGTTGGTGAGCAGGGGGGTGGTGACCTTTGATGTTTCTAGGGTTCCTGTTGTGTCTCAGAGGAGGGACCCCACTTACTGATTAGCGGCTTTTTGGGTGATTAGATCTGGGAGGGCAGAGCACAGGGGCAACTTTGGAGAGCAGGGGTTCCCTAAATAGAATTTTAACATCATCCATTCTGAAAAAATTGTAATCCTTGTATATTTATAAACATTTTTTAAGTGATTAAACAACATTTTTTGAATACAGTCGCTTTATTGAGAAGGAAAAAGAAACCTTGATATGCTTTAAACAAAGAGAGAACAAAGATGAGCGCAGGAGATTTTCTGTCATACTATTTGTTTCCAAAGGGTGTTGCACTTTGGTCTCTTTCCTCTGTTCTGCATGTCCGATGGAGAACACGGGGGTACACCTGTAAGAAAGGACGCCCCTGGAAGGTTGTGAGCAGCAAAATTCCAAGTGTCGTTCTGGAAAGAAAAGGTTGAATTATGGGCTATTAACAAAGAAGGAAAAGTGTGAGTACCTGCCTTTCCTTATAAATTTACTGGAGACTTATCTGGCTGCACAAGATTCTGTGTCATTTTTCCTGGGAGCTATAATAAACTACATGCTTGAAACCTAGGAGGAAAAGTGTAAGTAGGATTTAATTATTCCTACATTTAACCCATATTGTCAGGCTGCCCAAGAGAGTCTTGTTGTTTGTGTTTTGTCCTGAGGGGTGAAGTTTGGGTGAAAAGGAAAGACAGCAGAAGGACTCTGGAGGATAAGAGGAGAATTTGAAATATCTAAAAGGTGGACAATTCATATGTGGACAGATTTTTTAGAACTATATCACTGTGGAATAGTTGAGATCACGGGGGCACAAGAAGCATACCTGGGTACCTGTATTGATCCTCTTTTGGGGGTCTTTATTGTTTTATATTGCCCCTTATTTTTTGTCCAGCCTCCATATCTGCCCCTTCATTTGTCCTACCTCCATGTCTGCCCCTTATTATTATAATGTCCAGCCTCCATATGTCTCCCCCATTAATTTGTCCAGCCTCGATGTCTGCCCCATATTATTTCCAGCCTCCATGTCTTCCTTTTTATTATTTGTACAGCTTCAATGTCTGCCCCTTATTATGTCCAGCCTCCATGTCTGTCTCTTTAATATTTGTCCAGTCTCCATATCTCCCCATTATTATTATGCCCAGCCTCCATGTCTGCCTCTTTATTATTTGTCCAGCCTCCATGTCTGCCCCTTGTAATGTCCAGCCTCTAGGTCTGCCGCTTGTAATGTCCAGCCTCCATGTCTGCCCTTTATAATGTCCAGCCTCTGTGTCTGCAACTTACAATGTTCAACCTCCATATCTTACCCTTTTTTGTCCAGCCTTCATATCTGCCTCTTTTAATGTACAGCCTCCATGTCTTCCCGTTGTAATTTCCAGCCTCCATGTCTGCCCCTTGTAATGTCCAGCCTCCATGTCTCCCCATTGTAATGTCCAGCCTCAATGTCTGACCCTTGTAATATCCAGCCTCCATTGTCTGGCAATTATAGTGTCCAGCCTCCATTGTCTGGCAGTTATAATGTCCAGCCTCTATGTTTTCTCCTTGTAATGTCCAGCCTCCATGTCTGTCCCTTGTAATGTCCTGCCTCCATGTCTGCCCCTTGTAATGTCCTGCCTCCATGTCTGCCCCTGATGTCCAGCCTAAATTATCTGCCCCTTTTAAAGACTTCTCTTACTTAACTTAGCTGTCTTCTCCCTTCCTTTGCAGTGCTCCCTGGTCTGGTCTGCGGTCACGTGATGGCTGGTAACATGCTCTTACGGGAGCCATGTAGGACCAAATCTCTTTTCTTGAATGGCAGTGTCCGCATAGGATAGGTCTCTGCCATTTATAGTTCAAGCGGGACAGTCCTGCTCTTCGGGAGACTGTCCCGCTGTCCTACAGGGCTCCCATAGGAGCCCTGTATTAACTATACTGTGATGTGTAAAGCCCTGCCGCATATACAGCAGCATGGGCTTTATAAAAAAAAAAAAAACAACAACAACTTTGTCCCGAGAGTCTGAACTCTCGGTACAAGTTGTGAGGCAGGCGGGACAGCGGAACAGCCTTCCGAAAGCTGGACCCTATTGGTTCATCCTCCATGTTACCCCTTCCTGTGTTCATAAAGGGTGTGGGTACCCACTAAGAATGATCCTTTTTCGAAAGCTGCTAAAATACTTCCTGCCCCACTGCAGAAAGGTATGCGCTTATCCCTGTTTCCCCAACCCATATATTAATTCTTACCCTAACCCTCCCTTCTCCACAGTCTAAGCCTAAGTTTCCCTTCCCTGCAGCTTGACCCCAAGACTCCTTTCCCTGCAGTCTGACACTAAACCTTCTTTTCTCCAATCCATTACCTTCCTGCAGCCTAAGTGTTCCCTTCTTTGCATTAACCTGTCCGGTCAATCGGAAAGTGCCGAAATCCAGCAGGCCCGGCAGCGGGTCGCGGGGTGAATTTCAAACATTGTACCACAATTCTATACCATAATGTTAAGCTAAGTAACTGTAATCAAAAGTAAATTCTAGTTTGACTATTGTTAAATAGTGTGAATGACAGACCATTTTTTGGATTTTTCTTTTAAATATGGCCAATTCAAATAATAATTCCATAACTAATTATGTGTATATTAAAGTTAAAATGGTGTAAGTCATACATTTTCCTATTCATTAATAGTTTTTGTATAATTGTGAAGCATCAGTTTTTAAGATAAACAGAATCCATAGGATATCAGTTACATAGCATTTGAGGACAAAGGCATTATAGTTGGTCTTTAGGCCCACATCTGGAAAGGATTAAGTCAAGTCTCAGGAGAATGGGGGTTGTTGGTTTTCAGGACCATGTGTAGAAACTAGTTCTTACTGGTTTTCATATAGGTTAGCAGACAAAGAGATATCTTGATATATCTGAGGCTCTGGTAATTTTTTTGACACACTCTTACACACACTCTTGCACATTCTTGCACACTCTTGCACAGACACAGACACATTGCTACATACAAGCTGCTGGATGAGCTTTTACATACATATACATTTGAAGAGACATTTGCTCTGAAATACACACACAATACATACATAATATAAGAAATAACTTTGTAAGCTTTTGTTTTGCAATTATTTGAACTTTGTTGTAAAATCTAAGTGCATTAAATATTTTGACTGATACTACATTCAAGAGAATATCTTTATTTGAATGCACTAAACAAGTGATTTTATTCCAACTCAAACCATTAGCTCTGTGAGTTTGAAGCTCTCTCTCAAACCTATAATTGTTTTATCCAAGTTGGAAGACAATT
>WWET01010127.1:0-13265 GCA_011038615.1 Limnodynastes dumerilii
GAGGGGGAGAGAGAGGCACCACCCAGGCTCTTAGGATGATTGGATGAGAGAGAGCAGCTTTTGGTACGATCCGGTATAGAAAGTTTGGAGAGCGCCTGCCGTCTAATAAAGCAATAGACTGACTGAATTTACGCTTCAGTTCTATTCTAATAAATCTCCAATTGTAAAGTAATGAAAAGACCCCTCGTACCTCCCTCAGCCCCCCGCACAAAGAGAAGCAATTGGAAATGTTTGACAAAGTAACCCAGTCCATCAGCCGCACTGAAGAAGCTCATTCCCTTCCGTGGAGATATTGCATTATCATTCATATTAAAGAATAACCCAATGCCACTTATTTTCAGCAAACTAAATTACCACACAATCAATAATGCATTGCAGTTTAATCTGAAATTCCAGCATGTATGATATTCAGCGTTCAGCTAATATCTCTCTGTACAGCATGCGCGGCTATTGCAATATTTCTATAAGAGAATTACTTGCCCAAATAATCAAATGTTAAAGGAGCCGCTAAGAGATATTCATCTGTTCTGTAGATGGCTTAATGTAGCCAGGAATTGGAAATAAAGGGCGGTAAGCAAATATTGGAGCAGATAAAGGGGGAATTATCAAGCATTTTAACTATTTCACAACAGAGAATGTCAATAATAGAATGTTTCATGCGTTCCCTGAGCTCTTCTTTATTGCCGATTTACATATAAATTGCCTGATTTTAGACGGGAGGTTTCTGCTATATCTGTGTATGATACACACAGCACGGAACACCCCCCTTTAACCCCTTAGTAATGAAGGCGCAGGGGTTAATAATATGGTAGCCTGAAAATACTTGTATGAGTTCAGTCACTGAGCTTGTGATGCTGTGACCCTAAGAAGGCAGAACATAATCCAGGAATACCGGGGTTAATTGCTCAATTGTAAAACCAAATACGTTTATTTTACCCATATTTACATGGTGACAAAATAATATTCTGCAAATGAAAGAATTTATTCCCAGTCTCATAAGGGCCATGGAAGGATGACATACTTTAATATATGTGAATCTACAAGTGTGCAACCAGCCAGCTCCAGGGTCATCACATGTAAACCCAGCGCGGAGACACAATAAATACACTCCAGAGTCATCACATGTAAACCCAGCATGGAGACACAATAAATACACTGCAGAGTATTCACATGTACACCCAGCATGGAGACACAATAAATACACTGCAGAGTATTCACATGTAAACCCAGCGTGGAGACACAATAAATACATTCCAGAGTCATCACATGTAAACCCAGCATGGAGACACAATAATTACACTGCAGAGTCATCACATGTAAACCCAGCATGGAGACACAATAAATACATTCCAGGGTCATCACATGTAAACCCAGCATGGAGACACAATAAATACACTCCAGAGTCATCACATGTACACCCAGCGTGGAGACACAAGAAATACACTGCAGAGTATTCACATGTAAACCCAGCATGGAGACACAATAAATACACTGCAGAGTCATCACATGTAATCCCAGCATGGAGACACAATAAATACACTGCAGAGTCATCACATGTACACCCAGCACATGGAGACACAATAAATACACTCCAGAGTCATCATATGTAAACCCAGCATGGAGACACAATAAATACACTGCAGAGTATTCACATGTAAACCCAGCATGGAGACACAATAAATACACTCCACTGTAGAAGTACAGGTCAGGTATGTGTAGTAGTACATGTGAGGTAGGTGTAGTAGTATGGACATTGTGTGTGAAGCAGGTAGGTGTGTAGTAGTACAGGTCAGGTAGGTGTTGTAGTACATGTGAGGTAGGTGTGTTGTAGTACATTGTGTGTGAAGCCGGTAGGTGTGAAGTAGTACAGGTCAGGTAGGTGTTGTAGTATATGTTAGGTAGGTCTAGGAGTGTCGACATTGGGGTAGATCCAGAACTTCGCTTGCAATACGTTTACTCGCATAGCGTATTTACGTGTGCGTACCTTCTATACACTCCCCTGGGCACACCCCTTGAATGTACGTATTTTGAGATCCGCCTTCCAAACCCTACCTTAACTTTTGCCCACGTAACCGATGTCATCCGCTCACGTACGTATGGGCAACACGTATTTACGCAGCTAAGCACGCCCATACTGTACACTTTACATACAAACCCCCGCCTACATAGCGTATTTCAAACGTATTTTTGACTAACGTAAAATTGGCACGCCCACACGTAAGGATTTACGTGACACATACGTGAATGGTCCATATGTTCACATTTACTCTACGTTACGTAGCGTATTTTCTATGGTGCGCATGCGCAGTACTTACCAAAAAGCGATTTTACGTCTCCGCCATGCGTAAATTCGCTCACAAGCGTTGTTCTGGATCTGGCCTATTGTGTGTGTGTGAAGCAGGTAGGTGTGGTGGTACATGTGAGGTAGGTGTGTTGTAGTATGGACATTGTGTGTGTGAAGCAGGTAGGTGTGGTGGTACATGTGAGGTAGGTGTGTTGTAGTATGGACATTGTGAAGCCGGTAGGTGTGAAGTAGTACAGGTCAGGTAGGTGTTGTAGTACATGTGAGGTAGGTGTGTTGTAGTACATTGTGTGTGAAGCAGGTAGGTGTGTAGTAGTACAGGTCAGGTAGGTGTTGTAGTACATGTGAGGTAGGTGTGTTGTAGTACATTGTGTGTGAAGCAGGTAGGTGTGTAGTAGTACAGGTCAGGTAGGTGTTGTAGTACATGTGAGGTAGGTGTGTTGTAGTACATTGTGTGTGAAGCAGGTAGGTGTGTAGTAGTACAGGTCAGGTAGGTGTTGTAGTACATGTGAGGTAGGTGTGTTGTAGTACATTGTGTGTGAAGCAGGTAGGTGTGTAGTAGTACAGGTCAGGTAGGTGTTGTAGTACATGTGAGGTAGGTGTGTTGTAGTACATTGTGTGTGAAGCAGGTAGGTGTGTAGTAGTACAGGTCAGGTAGGTGTTGTAGTACATGTGAGGTAGGTGTGTTGTAGTACATTGTGTGTGAAGCAGGTAGGTGTGTAGTAGTACAGGTCAGGTAGGTGTTGTAGTACATGTGAGGTAGGTGTGTTGTAGTACATTGTGTGTGAAGCAGGTAGGTGTGTAGTAGTACAGGTCAGGTAGGTGTTGTAGTACATGTGAGGTAGGTGTGTTGTAGTACATTGTGTGTGAAGCAGGTAGGTGTGTAGTAGTACAGGTCAGGTAGGTGTTGTAGTACATGTGAGGTAGGTGTGTTGTAGTACATTGTGTGTGAAGCAGGTAGGTGTGTAGTAGTACAGGTCAGGTAGGTGTTGTAGTACATGTGAGGTAGGTGTGTTGTAGTACATTGTGTGTGAAGCAGGTAGGTGTGTAGTAGTACAGGTCAGGTAGGTGTTGTAGTACATGTGAGGTAGGTGTGTTGTAGTACATTGTGTGTGAAGCAGGTAGGTGTGTAGTAGTACAGGTCAGGTAGGTGTTGTAGTACATGTGAGGTAGGTGTGTTGTAGTACATTGTGTGTGAAGCAGGTAGGTGTGTAGTAGTACAGGTCAGGTAGGTGTTGTAGTACATGTGAGGTAGGTGTGTTGTAGTACATTGTGTGTGAAGCAGGTAGGTGTGTAGTAGTACAGGTCAGGTAGGTGTTGTAGTACATGTGAGGTAGGTGTGTTGTAGTACATTGTGTGTGAAGCAGGTAGGTGTGTAGTAGTACAGGTCAGGTAGGTGTTGTAGTACATGTGAGGTAGATTGTCACCCGAGATCAACATCAGCATCCATTACTCACCGCACCATGAAGACTGTCACCCAAGATATACATCAGTGTTGAATTCTCACCGAATTACGAAGACTGTCACCCAAGATCGACATCAGCGTCCAATACTCACCACACCACGAAGACTGTCACTTGAGATCAACATCAGCGTCCAATGCGTACCACTCCACAAAGAGTGTCACCTGAGATCAACATCAGCATCCAATACTTACCGCACCACGAAGATTGTCACCCGAGATCAACATCAGCATCCATTACTCACCGCACCATGAAGACTGTCACCCGAGATCAACATCACCGTCCAATACTCACCACACCACAAGACTGTCACTTGAGATCAACATCAGCATCCATTACTCACTGCACCATAAAGACTGTCACCTGAGCATCAACATCAGCGGCCAATACTCACCGAACCACGAAGACTGTCACCTGAGATCAACATAAGCGTCCAATACTCACCGCACCACGAAGACTGTCACCTGAGCATCAACATCAGCGGCCAATATTCTCCGCACCACAAATACTGTCACCCGAGATCAACATCAGTGTCCAATACTCACCGCACCACGCAGAGTGTCACCCGAGATCAACATCCGCGTTCAATACTCACCGCACCATGAAGACTGTAATCCGAGTTCCACATCAGCGTCAAGTACTCACCACACCAAAAAGATCATCAACCAAGCATTAACATCAGCGTCCAATGCTCACCACTCCACGCAGAGTGTCACCCTATATCAGCATTAGCTTCCAATACTTACCGCACCAGGAAGTGTGTCACCCGAGATCCACATCAGCAGCCAATACTCTCCGCACCATGAAGACTGTCATCAAAACATCAACATCAGCGTCCAATACTCACCACGCCACGAAGACTGTCACCCGAGATCAACATCAGCGTCCAATAATCACCGCACCACGAAGACTGTCACCCGAGATCAACATCAGCGTCCAATACTCACCGCACCACGAAGACTGTCACCCAAGCATCAACATAAGCGGCCAATACTCACCGAACCACGAAGGCTGTCACCTGAGATCAACATCAGCGTCCAATACTCACCATACCACGCAGAGTGTCACCCGAGATCAACATCCGCTTCCAATACTCACTGCACCACGAAGACTGTCACCCGAGATCAACATCAGCGTCCAATACTCACCACACCACGAAGACTGTCACCCGAGCATCAACAGCCAATACTCTCCGCACCACAAAGACAGTCACCCGAGATCAACATCAGCGTCCAATACTAACCGCACTACGCAGACTGTCACCCGAGATCAACATCAGCGTCCAATACTTACCACACCAAAAAGACCGTCACCTAAGAATCAACATCAGCGTCCAATACTTACCTCACCATAAAGACTGTAAGCCACGATCAGCGTAAGCGTCCAATACTCACCGCACCACAAACACCATCAACCGAGATCAAAGTCAGCATCCAATATTCACCGAACCACTAAAACTGTCACCCGAGATCAACATCAGCATCCAATACTCACCGCACTATGAAGAGTGTAAGTCGAGATCAGCGTCAGCATCCAATACTCACCACACCATTAAGATTGTCACCCGAGATCAACATCAGTGTCCAATACTCACTACACCAGGAAGTGTGTCACCCGAGCATCTACATCAGCATCCAATAATGACCTCACCATGAAGACTGTCACCCGAGATAAACATCAGCGTACAATACTCACTGCACCACAACGACTATCACTCAAGCATCAACATCAGCGTCCAATACTCATCGTACCAGGAAAACTGTCACCCGAGCATCAATATCAGTGTCCAATACTTACCACACCACGAAGAGTTTCACCCGAGATCAACATCAGCGTCCAATACTCACCGCACCACAAAGAGTGTCACCCGAGCTCAACGTCCGCGTCCAATACTCACTACACCACGAAAAGTATCACCTGAGATCAACATCAGTGTCCAGTACTGAGCACACCACGAAGAGTGTCACCCGAGATCAGCATCCAATACTCACCGCACCACGAAGACTGTCACCCGAGATCAACATCAGCGTCCAATACGCACCACACCACGAAGAGTGCCATCCGAGATCAACATCAGCATCCAATTCTCACCGCACCATGAAGACTGTCACCCAAGCATCAACATAAGTGTCCAATACTCACCACGCCACAAAGACTCTCACCTGAGATCAACATCAGGGTCCTATACTCAACGCACCACGAAGACTGTCACCAGAGAATAGACATCAGCGGCCAATACTCTCCGCACCACAAAGACTGTCACCCGAGCATCAACATCAGTAGCCAATACTCTCCGCTCCACAAAGACTGTCACCCGATATCAACATCAGCGTCCAATACTCACCACACGAAAAGACCGTTACACGAGCATCAACCTCAGTGTCTAATACTCACCGCACAACGCAGAGTGTCACTCGAGATCAGCATCAGCTTCCAATACTTACCGCACCACGAAGACTGTTACTCGAGATCAACATCAGCGTCCAATACTCACCGCACCATAAAGACTGTAAGCCGAGATCAGAGTCAGCATCCAATATTCACCACACTACGAAGACTATCACCCGAGATCAACATCAGCGTCCAATACTCACTGCACCACGAAGACTGTCACCCGAGCATCAACATCAGCGACCAATACTCTCCGCACCACAAGGACTGTCACCCGAGATCAACATCAGAGTCCAATACTCACCACACCAAAAAGACCGTCACCCGAGCATCAACATCAGTGTCTAATACTCATCGAGCCACGCATAGCGTTACCCAAGAACAACGTCAGCTTCCAATACATACCACACCACGAAGACTGTCACCCGAGATCAACATCAGTGTCCAATACTCACTGCACCACGAAGAGTGTCACCCGATATCAACATCAGCGTCCAATACTCAGCTTACCACGAACACTGTCATCCGAGATCAACATCAGCGTCCAATATTCACCAAAACACTAAAATTGTCACCCGAGATCAACATCAGCAGCCAATACTCACTGCAACATGAAGACTGTAACCTGAGATCAGCATCAGCCTCCAATACTTACCACACCACGAAGACTGTCACCCGAGATCAACATCAGCATCCAATACTCACCACACCACGAACACTGTCACCCGAGCATCAACATCAGCGTCCAATACTCTCTGCACCACGAAGAGTGTCACCCGATATCAACATCAGCGTCCAATACTCACCACACCAAAAAGACCGTCACCCGAGCATCAACATCAGTGTCTAATACTCATCGAGCCACGCATAGTGTTACCCAAGAACAACGTCAGCTTCCAATACATACCACACCACGAAGACTGTCACCCAAGATCAACATCAGCGTCCAATCCTCACTACACCACGAAGAGTGTCACCCGAGCATCAACATCAGTGTTCAATACTCACCACATTATGAAGAGTGTCACCCGAGATCAACATCAGCGTCCAATACTCACCACACCGCGAAGACTGTCACCCGAGATCAACATCAGCATCCAATACTCACCGCACCTCAAATACTGTCACCATAGCATCAACATCAGCGTCCAATACTCACCGCACCACGACAACTGACACCGAAGGCACCACGAAGACTGTCACCCGAGATCAACATCAGCGTCCAATATTTACCGCACCACGAGGACTGTCACCCAAGATCAGCATCAACGTACAATATTCAACGCATCGCGAAGACTGTCACCTGAGCATCAACATCAGCGTCCATTATTCACCACACCACGCAGAGTGTCACCCGAGATCAGCATCAGTTTCCAATACATACCGCACCACGAAGACTCTCACCTAAGATCAACATCAGGGTCCAATACTCCCCACACCACGAAGACTCTCACCTGAGATCAACATCAGGGTCCATTTCTCAATGCACCACGAAGACTGTCACCCGAGATCAAAATCAGCGGCCAATACTCCCCGCACCACAAAGACTGTCAAAAGAGATCAACATCAGCGTCCAATAATCACCGCACCACGAAGACTGTCACCCGAGATCAACATCAGCGTCCAATACTCACTACACCACGAAGAGTGTCACCCGACATCAACATCAGTGTCCAATACTCACCGCATTACGAAGAGTGTCACCCGAAATCAAGATCAGCGTCCAATACTCACCGCACCACAAGACTGTCACCCAAGGTCTACATCAGCGTCCAATACTCACCGCACCACGAAGACTGTCTCCTGAGATCAACAACAGCGTCCAATGCTCACCACACCAAGAAGAGTGTCACCCGAGACCTATATCATCGTCCAATACTCACCGCACCATGAAGATTGTCTCCCGAGATCAGCAACAGCGTCCAATGCTCACCACACCACAAAGACTGTCACCCGAGATCAACATCAGCGTCCAATATTTACCGCACCACGAGGACTGTCACCCAAGATCAGCATCAACGTACAATATTCAACGCATCGCGAAGACTGTCACCTGAGCATCAACATCAGCGTCCATTATTCACCACACCACGCAGAGTGTCACCCGAGATCAGCATCAGTTTCCAATACATACCGCACCACGAAGACTCTCACCTAAGATCAACATCAGGGTCCAATACTCCGCGCACCACGAAGACTCTCACCTGAGATCAACATCAGGGTCCATTTCTCAACGCACCACGAAGACTGTCACCCGAGATCAAAATCAGCGGCCAATACTCCCCGCACCACCAAGACTGTCAACTGAGATCAACATCAGCGTCCAATAATCAGGGCTCCAAGAAGAGTGTCACCCATGATCAGCATCCAATACTCACCGCACCACGAAGACTGTCACCCGATATCAACATCAGCGTCCAATACTTACCTCATCCTAAAGACTGTTACCTGGGCATCAACATCAGTGTCTAATACTCACCGCGCCACGCAGAGTGTCACCCAAGATCAGCGTCAGCTTCCAATACATACCACACCACGAAGACTGTCACCCGAGATTAACATCAGCATCCAATACTCACCACACCACGAAGACTGTCACCCGAGATCAACATCAGCGTCCACTACTCACTACACAACGAAGAGTGTCACCCGAGCATCAACATCAGTGTCCAATACTCACCGCATTACGAAGAGTGTTACCCGAGATCAACATCAGCATCCAATACTCACCGCACCTCAAATACTGTCACCATAGCATCAACATCAGCCTCCAATACTCACCGCACCACGAAGACTGTCACCTGATATCAACATCAGCGTCCAATACTTACCTCATCCTGAAGACTGTTACCTGGGCATCAACATCAGCGTTTAATACTCAATGCACCAAGAAGACTGTCACCTGAGATGAACATCAGCGTCCAATACTCAGCGCACCACGAAGACTGTCACCCAAGCATAAACATCAGTGTCCAATACTCTCCGCATTACGAAGAGTGTCACCCGAGATGAACATCAGCTTCCAATACTCACCGCACCACAAAGACTGTCACCCGAATATTAACATCAGCGTCTAATACTCACAACACCACGAAGACTGTCACCCAAAGTCTACATCAGCGTCCAATACTTACTGCACCAAGAAGAGTGTCACCCGAGATCAACATCAGAGTCCAATACTCAAAACACCATGAAGACTGTAATCCAAAATCAAGATCAGCGTCCAATACTCACCGCACCACGAAGAGTGTCACCCGAACATCAACATCAGCGTCCAATACTCACCGCACCACGAAAACTGTCACCCGAAATCAAGATCAGCGTCCAATACTCACGACACCACGAAGACTGTCACCCAAGGTCTACATCAGCATCCAATACTCACCGCACCACGAAGACTGTCTCCTGAGATCAACAACAGCGTCCAATGCTCACCACACCAAGAAGAGTGTCACCCGAGATCTAAATCATCGTCCAATACTCACCGCACCATGAAGATTGTCTCCCGAGATCAGCAACAGCGTCCAATGCTCACCACACTACGAAGAGGGTCACACGAGATCAGCGTCCAATACTCACCACACCATGAAGACTGTCACCCGAGATAAACATCAGCATACAATACTCACTGCACCACAACGACTATCACTCAAGCATCAACATCAGCATCCAATACTCATCGTACCAGGAAAACTGTCACCCGAGCATCAATATCAGTGTCCAATACTTACCACACAACGAAGAGTTTCACCCGAGATCAACATCAGCGTCCAATACTCACCGCACCACAAAGAGTGTTACCCAAGATCAACATCATCGTCCAAAATTTACCGCACCACAAAGACTCTCACCCAAGATCAGCATCAGCGTCCAATACTCACCACACCTCGAAGAGAGTCACTCAAGATCAACATCAGCGTTCAATACTCACCGCACCACGAAGATTGTCAACCGAGATCAGCATCAGCGTCATATACTCACCACACCACGAAGAGAGTCACCCGAGATTAACATCAGAGTCCAATACTCACTACACCAGGAAGACTGTCACCCGAGATAACATCAGAGTCCAATACTCACCACACAACGAATACTGTCACCCAAGATTAACATCAACGTCCAATATTCACCGCATTACGAAGAGTGTCACCCGAGCATCAACATCAACGTCCATTATTCACTGCACCACAAAGAGTGTCATCTGAACATCAACATCACTGTCCAATACTCACCGCTCCAAGAAGAGTCACTCGAGCATCAACATCAGCATCCAATACTCACCGCACCATAAAGACCGTCACCCAAGATCAAAATCAGCGTCCAATACTCACAACACCAAGAAAAGGTCACCCGAGATCTATATCATCGTCCAATACTCACCGCACCATGAAGACTGTCTCCCAAGATCAGCAACAGCGTCCAATGCTCACCACACCACGAGGACTGTCACTCGAGATCAACATCAGCATCCAATACTCACCACACCACAAAGACTGTCACCCGACATCAAAATCAGCGTCCAATACTCACCACACCATGAAGTATGTCATCTGAGCATCAACATCATCGTCCAATACTCACTGCACTTCGAAAAGTATCACCCGAGATCTATATCATCGTCCAATACTCACCACACCATGAAGACTGTCTACCGAGATCAGCAACAGCGTCCAATGCTCACCACACCACGAGGTCTGTCACCCGAGATCAGCATCCAATACTCACCAGGCCACGAAGAGTGTCTCCCGAGATCAACATCAGAGTCCAATATTCACCACACCAGTCTGTCACCTGAGCATCAACATCAGCCTCCAATACTCAACGCAACACGAAGACTGTCACCCAAGATCAACATCAGCGTTCAATACTTACTGCACAACAAAGAGTGTCACCCAAGAATAGCATCAGCGTCCAATACTCACCACACCACGAGCAGTGTCACCCGAGATCAACATCAGTGTCCAATACTCAACACACCAAAAAAAATGTAACTTGAGCATCAACATCAGCGTCCATTACTCACCGCACCATGAAGACTATCACCCGAGATCAGCATCAGCATCCAATATTCACTGCACTACGAAGAGTGTCACCCGAGCAATAACATCAGCGTCCAATACTCACCGCACCACGAAGACTGTCCCCCAAGATCTACATCATTGTCCAATAATCACCGCACCATGAAGACTGTCTCCCGAGATCAGCAACAGCGTCCAATGCTCACCACACCACAAGGACTGTCACCCGAGATCAACATCAGCATCCAAAACTCACCACACCACGAAAAGTGTCACCCGAGATCAACATCAGCATCCAATACTCAGCACACCATGAAGACTATCACCCGATATAAACATTAGCGTCCAATATTCACCGCACCACGAAGACTGTCATCCGAGATCAACATCAGCATCCAATACTGACCGCATAACGAAGACTGTCACTCGAGATCAAAATCAGCATCCAATATTCACCGAACCATAAAGACTGTCACCCAAGATCAACATCAGCGTCCAATACTCACAACACCACGAAGACTGTCACCCGAGATCAACATCAGCGTCCAATACTCACCGCACCACGAAGAGTGTCACCCAAGATTAGCATCAGCATCCAATACTTACCACACCACGAACAGTGTCACCCGAGAACAACATCAGTGTCCAATACTCAACACACCCAAAAAAACGTAACCCAAGCATCAACATCAGCGTCCAATACTCACCGCACCATGAAGACTGTCACCCGAGATCAACATCAGCGTCCAATACTCACCGCACCACGAAGACTGTCACCCGAGATCAAAATCAGCGTCCAATACTCACCACACCAAGAAGAGTGTCATCCTAGATCTATATCATCGTCCAATACTCACCGCACCATGAAGACTGTCTCCGGAGATCAACATTAGTGTCCAATACTCAGCACACCACGAAGACTATCACCCGAGATCAACATCAGCATCCAATACTCACCACACCATGAAGATTGTCACCCGAGATCAACATCAGCCTCCAATACTCACCACACCACGAAGAGTGTCACCCGAGATCAACATCAGCATCCAATACTGACCGCACCACGAAGACTGTCACCCGAGATCAAAATCAGCATCCAATATTAACCGAACCATCAAGACTATCACCCAACTCACCGCAGCACGAAGAGTGTCACCCAAGATTAGCATCAGCATTCAATACTCACCACACCACGAGCAGTGTCACGCGAGATCAACATCAGTGTCCAATACTTAACACACCAAAAAAAAAAACGTAACCCAAGCATCCACATCAGCGTCCAATACTCACCGTACCACGAAGAGTGTCACCCGAGATCAAAATCAGCGTCCAATACTCACCACACCAAGAAAAGAAGACTGCGAGATCTATATCATCGTCCAATACTCACCGAACCATGAAGACTGTCTCCCGAGATCAGCAACAGCGTCCAATGCTCACCACACCACAAGGACTGTCACCCGAGATCAACATCAGCATCAAATACTCACCACACCACGAAGAGTGTCACCCGAGATCAACATCAGCGTCCAATACTCAGCACACCACGAAGACTATCTGTTATGACACCCAAGTCTGGACACTCCGGGTTTACCTGGTGAGTACCGGAGTGGTCAAGAGAGTGTATTGTGGGTACTCTGGGATTACCCTTGTGGAACCGGAGTGACACCAGAAAGTACCAAAAGGGTGTGCGGGCAAGCTTCCTGGGGTCGGAGTCTTTACAAATCAGGGGGTCTTCACCAGAGCCCCTGATGGTGGGGATGGGCTGGGTAACCCCTGTTGGCCTGTTAAACTTGGACCCATGGAACAGGAAACAGACCCTACCGTGAACGATAGAGACAGATGACAAATAAAGCGGGTGGCGAGACTGGGCAGAAGAGGCTGCCCAGGACAGACGACGAGGAACAAACAACAACAGACTGCGGACTGAGTAGGTAGACTGGACTGACAGGACTCACTAGGGCTTATATACTTCTGACACATAGAATGATCCCTTACGGGATCACAAACACACTCACACAGGTAAAAATGGGAAAACCAGGTAGGTAGGTATATGTAAGGAGGGAGACCCGGAGCGGGTGGAAACAATAA
>WWET01010133.1:0-17216 GCA_011038615.1 Limnodynastes dumerilii
CCAGGTTACCCTTTGTTCTCCATTTGTCACCCTTCCTTCCTACTCTCCTTCCGTATTCTTGCCTGATTGTGCCCGCTTTTAGCTGTGTGTATCGGTGAGCGTTTGCCCTCATTTGTCTCACTGTTCATTAGGGTGTTCCTACCCTCTATTTGTCACTGGGTACTTCCTGTTCGCTTGTGTTGTCCCGCTTACACGCACTCATAGGACTTGTCTGTCGGGGACTACGACCTGCCAGTTTTTGAAGCCCAGCCTGTCCCCACATTTAGGGGCTCCAGTGAACACCAGACTCTGGCTTAGACTCTGCACCCTGGTGGCCGGTCCTAACACTGGTTCCAGCCCCTATACTGTAACCTGACTAAGAGAGGACAACTATACTGCAACCATTAGTTCTTCCCTGCTCATTAGCCCACTGCCCACCCCCCGATGATGACCCTGCTGTATACTAAGGAAGAAAGATACTCTATCCTATCCGAGGGCGGAACGCCTATACTGTAACCTGACTAAGACGTAACATTTATACTGTAATCTTACTAAGATGTAACATCTATACTGCAGCCCGACTAAGAGGAAACACCTATATTGGGTTGTGGATCCCTGCTGAAAAAGGCCTTATTCTGGGAAATCATTTGCTTCTGCCTAATTAACCCCAACCCTTTCCCTAATCCTTACCCTAACCCTCCCCTTCCATTACCCTAACACTAACCTTCCCTTCCCCGCAGCCTGTCCCTAACCCCCCTTTCCCCACAGCCTGACCCTAAGTACCCCATCCCTGCAGCCTGACCCTAACCCTCCCTTTCCATGGCCCTAATCCTAACCTTTCCTTCCCCAGAGCCTAACCCTAACCCTCCCCCCTACCCTAAAAGTCCCCGGAGAGGTTACTCACTTTTCCAGCTGTGTATGCAGCAGGTCTACAGTGGGCGGTGGGTGAAGTGAATCCAGTGGGTGGCGTTTCCAAAAATGAATGGGTGAGTATGCTGATCAGCATATTCACCCATTCTGAAAGAAAAAATGTGAAAATGGCTGTTAATAGAGACAGACGAACAAGAACTTTCAGCTGTCTCTATTTCTAAAAGGCAACATTCTTGCCGGGGACTCCCACTGCCCATATTGTAACATAACTAAAAGTGATGCCTACACAGTAACCTAAATAAAGGAAATGCCAGTTTGATACGGTGCACTAAGAAGGAATGCCTATACTACACCTTGAAAAAGACAGCATCCCTATACTGCACACTAACTAAGAGGAAAGTTCTATAATGTAACCTAAGAAGAAAAACCCACTTGTGTACTCTGCCCATTAATTTACAATAAACAAAGCATGATATGTCATATTCTGTATAATAAATACGGGTCTGATTCAGACTTAAGAAAATGCTTAAAATAAGAGAGGACAGTTACTTCTGGGCTAAACCATGCAGATTTTAGGGGGAGTCAAGTAAATTGTATTCTTTGCATGCAGGGATATATCTTTGAACTGCTTATTGTACACAGATGCTGACCAGCTTTACTATCACACTGTTATTTAAACTTGGACTGTGAAACGCCACCTCTCAACTCTAATACTGTTTGCAACAGATGAAATATGACTCCCCTGCAATCAACATGGTTTAGCCCAGGAGTGACTTTTACTCCCTTATTTTAAGCACCGGCTTAAGTCTGAATTAGGCCCTACGTTAGGAAAAAAAAAGTGTAGGACAGCTACTAAATTCCACACACATAATTGATATTTTGTTTATTTAATGAACTGAGTTTTGTTTGTGTAGTTATAATTTTTGTGTTTATTACATTGTTTACAAGTTTTTAATGGAAGTATAAGAAAACAAACCACAGGTGAAACTGACACTTATAATAGATACTCCTCCAGTAACTCTTTACAGGAAATGTAATCGGTTTCTTTTTGCTGATTGGATAGTGTATCTGTCTCTGTCCAATAAAAAAGATGAACAGAGAGAAAAAATCAGCAGTGCTAAGCATAATTTTTCAAGACTGGGATATTGTCAAGGTAAATTTTTTTAACAGAGATTATATTTTATGTTATTACTCAGTAGTTATATAAAAGACATTCTCATTTTCCAAGCAGATGTTTTCTTGCATTGAGTTCTGGTCTCCATAGGATAATATAACACTTTGGGAAGAATATACAACCTAACAGCCCAGCACTTGAAGCTAATATTGCAAAGATCTCCACAGCCACCATGTATTTCCCCTTGGAGCTCAGATAGGCCGGGATCATTGTAATCCAGACACTACAGAACACCAGCATGCTGAAGGTGATGTATTTGGCCTCATTAAATGTGTCTGGTAAAGTCCTAGCTAAATAAGCTAGAATAAAGCTAATAGCGGACAGAATTCCCATATACCCCAAGACAGAGTAGAATCCAGCAACTAAACCTTCATTACACTGCACAATGATCTTGTCCTGATAAGAATGAATGTCCAGTTCCTGGTAGGGTGGAGAGATAGACAACCAGCTCACACAGATCACCACCTGGATGGATGAACACAACAACACTACACAATTAGACAGTTTGGTGGAGAGCCAGTGTTTCCATGAACTTCCAGGTTTGGTGGCTTTGAAAGCAATATAAACCATGATAGTTTTCCCGAGGACACAAGAGATGGCTACCGTGAAGATGATTCCAAAAGAGATCTGACGCAGCCAGCAGGTGGCATCTACAGGACGTCCGAGGAACAGGAGGACAGAGAAGAAGCTCAGCATGATGGACACCAGGAGAAGGAAGCTCAGGTTCTTGTTATTAGCTTTCACAATAACCGTGTCCCGGTGCAAGATAAAGATTACAAGTATCAGAAAAGTTGAAGAACAGAAGACAAACGATGTTACTAAAACTAAGACACCTATTGTGTCATGTGTGTAGGACAGATATTCCATATATTTGGGAAGACACTTATCCTTCTTCTCATTAGGCCACTCGTAGTCTCCACATTGTAGGCAATTTTCACTGTCTGGAGCAATAAAACAACATAAATAAACTATAGAACAGCATTACTGACATCAGGACATCAAATTAAGATACAATATAAGATACATATTAAGATACAGTATCAGTATTCTGTAGATCTAGTTACTCTGGATTACAAATAGAATGAGATTGAAACGAAGCTAAATTGTAAAATTATCCACCAATGAAAAGCAGGTTTTAGCACAGAGTGGATGGAAAGACAGAGAAGAGATGAGGGAAGAGACATAGGAGCCAAACAGAGTGGAAGGACACACAGAGGAGATTAGAGCATGAGAAGGTAAGGTTTAGGAAAAGGTACTTTATTTTACAGATAGACGGTATAGTCTGTTACTAGTTTATGGCAGTGTTGCTGAGGCATTTCTGTCCTTTGTTTCTGTGGCTAGCAGATAACCCCTGCCTTCCATGCACCTGTTTGCTTTTACCTATAAATTGATTGGGCAATTTCCATTTTGTGTCTTTATGAAAAGGTACCAAGATATCTCTGCCAACATAATACATTTTTAATTTATAAATGACCAAATAATGATACGTTCAATACTATGGTGTTATGAGAACCAATAATTTATAAAAACAAATCTTCTGATTGGCAGTTATACATTTTACCAGTAGGGGTGTAGGTTCAGTAAGCTTTGGCAGTGTGAAGCCTACTGGATTTTTACTCTTCAAATTCTAGCCCCAGAAGGTCTAAATAATATGATTGAGTTTAATGATACTTGTTATTTACATTAATGTTAACAAATACATGTGGAGATATGATGATAGTTGTACAAGGGATTATCTTTTATGTTTTTGTGTTCTGTGCATTATGTTTTAGTTAAACAAATGACTAGAAGTAGATAATTAGTTAAACAATTTTAGTATTAGGCATTCTACATAGTGAACTTTTGAGATCTTTGTCTATCTCAATAAATCTGTTTTAAATTTCCTAAAAATATCTCTAAATAAATCTTCAGTCTTTATAAGAAATCCCTGAAAACCTTCCTGTCTATAATTATAAGTCCATAGGTATATGGTTTCATTGTTTTTGATCTGTTATAATATATGTGTTTCATAATTAATGATCTATTAGTTGTATTAATTTAAATGTTATATGTTGAAAATCATGGGATAATGTAGAGTTATAAATGAATAGATTATGTAATCAAATATCATTGATGCATTTATATAAAAATGTACAAAATAATGTAAAATCAACTTTTTTTTAAAATAACCGATTGTTTAAATATAAAGAAAATGAACGGTGCCTTTACTTAATTCTATTAGATTTTTAATGGGAACATTATATTATGTTATATTATATTAAAATGGATGAATTCTGGGAGTAAGATTGAAGTAATGCAAATACTGAATCATTCCAAGGGGACCAGGTTCTAACAAAGTGATCAAGAGTTTTTAGTTTAGTATGTAAGAACTTCTTGTGATTTAATGTCTCATTAACCAGACGGGCGCAAGTGTGGAAATTAGGAAGCCATCTTCAATGCAAGAGAGGTAAGTGTGCTAACAAGAGGAAAAATACTGGGAGAGTAATCTTATTATAGGTTAATACTAAAAAAGAACAGCTTGGGATCTAGTGGGGGGAAGCACCACTAGGATAGCAGAGGCACAATTTTTAAACTTCCTCAAAATAATTGATGAACACCTGGGCAGGCTCCCACCAAAGGGTCTATTTACTTACCTCTTTGTTTCCCTGTCAACAAAGATGCACCAGGCTTGCTTATCTTCACTGTGAGCCTAGCAGCTTTGTTCACAGAATTTACTAAAACTTACCAGTCCTACAAGGTCCCACAATGATCGAGGGTCACCAAGGGACTTCTTATTCATGCAATGCTTGAATGAAGTACTGCGCATGCGCAGTTCATTGAAATTTAAAGTCCCAACATGAGAAACACTACAGGTCTGTATTTCCTTTTTTTATTATTATTTTTTTATTTAAAAAGGTTATTTCTTTTTATTTAATTAAACATGCTTTGTATTCCAGAGATCTCCCCATATATACCCCCTTTTCATTCCCCTGATAACAGCTAATAGGGGGAGCAAAAGAGGAGTATATGAGGAAATCACAGGAATATTTACCCCTAATGTCAACCTGAGCTGGCGTTCTGTTTAAGCAAAGTGTAAAACTCCGCTCTGAGGCTTTGTAAATACAACAAAGCTTCGGCCCACTCTGGAAGGAACGGGCAGGCAGGGGGGATGCAATATTTACATACATCGCCATTTCATGGCGATGCATTATTTGTAAATATAAAAAAACTTAATTTTATTCAATAATGCAAGTTTTCACTTTAAAGCTGTCACTATCGCATTAAAATTAAGTTTGTAAATAGACTCCTAAGTGCCAAAAGTGTGGATCACTAGAAGCATACTTAGGACAAACCTAGACACCGCAAAGGCCCAAATGTTGGAGACCCTGGGGAGTGATATAGGCCCTATGCAAAATGAATAAAAGGATTTGTTGATATCTCAGAGAAGATGCAGCCCTGAGCAGCACCTGAGACCGTCCCTCATCTTGAACAATTACCAAATCAGTCCGCTATTTCTCCCACAACTAAATATATATTTAAATAGCTCATTTTCTATTGTAATTGACCACTAAATGTAAAAAAGTTTAAAATGTTGAAGTTACCTTGCAAATTAGATGACATTTATTGAAATCATTGCCTGCCCTTTAAGAATAATAATAATAATAATCATAATAATAATAATAATCATAATAATAATAATAATCATCATCATCTAAATCATAATCATAATAATAATCATAATAATAATAATAAAATGTTAAATTGCTTTAATTTTAATAAAGAATTGAAACTTTTTTTATTTGATTTTATTTTTTTAAAGCAAAAAATAAAACCCCTTAAAAATGTATATCTGTATTTTAAACAAAGGTTGCAGAGCTCACGGATGCGGACATTTCTGCGCATGTGCAGTGCTAATAAACGCTGCGCTAACACCTAAACACTAAGGCGCTGATTCAGAGCTGAGCTCCCGTCTGTATTTCAAACATAAGCGCAGTCAAAATGATCACTTCGTATGCTCGTGACGGGAGTGATCACAGAATGATGGGTGCAAGGCTGCCCATCCAACTGTGTCCACATCTGCTCTACTGCGCTAGTGGGACGGGGAGTTCCATGATATTTAACTGAGAAATGGGGCGTTTTTCTCACTTAAATATGTGCAGTAGTGGTGCAAGGTGCCTGTGCTTCCGCGATACCCTTACACCAATCCAGGGAGGTGTAAGGTTTAATCTCCCTCTGACCACACTCCTGCGCCGGTTATAGAGTCTGATCCTCAGTTCTGTGACCTGCTACTTACCTTGTGTGCCTAGTGCTTCTAGCCTAGTGAATTGATTGTTGTTTGACCCACTTACCTGCCTTGATTCCTGCCTTGTTACCCTGTGTATCCAGCCCTGGTTCTCATCCATGTTGTACCTACCTTCCCTGCAGTACCTACCTTAACCTGGAGTGTCTGTTCATGTTACCTCTTCGGAGGCTCCGCTGTGTGATTGAGTGTGTGCCAGCCCTAGTGCGTACTGTATTGTCCCGTGAACGTTCTTCTGTCCTACGTGTCGAGTTCAGTGTTACTTGTTGTCTGTCGCAGTCCGGTCACTTCCAAACTACTACTTCTCCTACTTACCTACTACTCCCATCCCTACTATCGGGCGTTCACTCTGGGTGTTCATTTCCTTTCCACGGGTTTGGTTCAACGGGGCCCGTCCAGGCTATCAGGCCGCTGCCAATTCCATCCCCACCATCAGGGGCCCTGGTGAAGACCCCCTGGATAGTAAAGTCTCCGGGCTCCGGAAACCTACCCGTTCACTCTGCCTATCTCTTTGGTGGTCACCTCGGTTCTCACCATTTAAACCTGGGGTACCACACTAACTCTCTCTTTGACCACTCCGGTACTAACCAGGTAAAACCGAAGTGTCATTACATTATAACCTGCCAATTACTGATCAAGATGGATGCCTCAACCTCAGAAGCAATCAATGCTCTAATTGCTCAGGCGTCTAATTTAGGCCAGATGGTGCAAGCCCTCACTAATAAAGTTAACTCACAAGAGGAAGCACTTACTGCATTACGGTCAGCTGTTCATGCCCCTGCCCCTACTCCTTTGGTCTTAGTTCAAGTTATTCAGGCGGCAGCCGCAGACGTCAAGATCCAACCTGTTGGATAAGTTCTCGAGAGATCGAAGTCAGTTCCATCTGTTTAAAGAAAATTGCAAACTGTACTTCAGGCTTCGTCCCAATGCATCCGGATCTGAACATCAGAGAGTGGGCTTAATCATTTCTCTCCTCCAGGGAGACCCCCAGGCATGGGCCTTCAGTTTACCATCAGGAGATCCGGTGTTGCAGTCTGTCGACTACTTCTTTGAAGCCCTGGGTCTGCTTTATGAGGATCCGGATCGTGCAGTCACCGCAGAATCTAAACTTCGAAATCTCAGGAGAACAGCGGAGCAGTATTGTGCAGAATTCCGCCGCTGGGCTAACGACTGTAGATGGAACGACCCAGCCCTTCACAGCCAATTTCGCATCGGTTTATCTGACCAAGTCAAAGATGCCCTTGTCCAGTTTCCGTCTCCTGAAACGTTGGAGGACCTCATGCGCATAACTATAAAGGTGGACCGACGGATCAAGGAACGACATATGGAGAAAGATTTACCAGCGACCTTTTCCCAGGTCAGTACTCAGGAACTCCAGGTTCTGAATGAGCCCATGCAGATTGGGACGTATGGACTTACCAAGGAGGAGAAGGCCCGCAGGCGGACCCTGGGATTATGCCTATATTGCGGCGGAAAAGCTTGCCCAAAGAAAACTCAGGAGGGAAAAGAGTAACCCAGTCGAATTCTGAGGAGGTTCGGCTGGGTGTTTATCTGGTATCCTCAAAAAATGCGCTATTAGTTCCAGCCTGCCTGTCTTTTGGAGAGTGAGAAGAACAGGTCTCAGCATTCATTGACAGCGGAGCAGCAGCGAACTTTCTGGATACGGAGCTGGCAGCATCATTGGGTATACCTATCAGAAGACTTACTACTGCTATTACTACAGTCGGTCTGGATGGAAAACCACTGTCTGAGGGACCAGTACAATACATCATGGCTCCTGTCCGTCTATGCATTGGTCTTTGCCATACCGAACTCATTGAACTTCTTGTCACTCCTTGCTCCTCGGTACATCTGGTATTAGACCATCCCTGGCTTCGACTCCACAATCCCAATATTGATTGGACTCTGGGAGAAATCAAGAAGTGGGGGCAGGAGTGTACAGACAATTATATTTCGGTTCCTGTATAGTTGGCACAAGTCGCTGTGACCAAGCTCGCTTCCCAATATGCAGAATTCACTGATGTGTTCTCCAAACAAGCATCCGAGGTTCTACCTCCTCATCGGCCTTATGATTGCGCCATAGAACTCGAAGGTTGTTCTCTCTTTCTCGTCCTTAAGCTTTGGCTATGGAGGAATATATTCAGGAAAACCTCAAGAAGGGGTTCATTTGGACGTCCAAATCCCCAGTGGGAGCGGGATTCTTCTTTGTTGGGAAAAAAGACGGATCTCTTAGACCCTGTATAGATTATCTGGCATTAAATCAAATCAGCATTAAAAATACTTATCCTCTGCCTCTTATCTCTGACTTGTTTCATTAACTACGGAATGCCATTGTATATACGAAGATTGAGCTACGGGGCGCATACAACCTCATCAGGATCAGGGACGGAGATGAATGGAAGACTGCGTTCAACACTCACTCTGACCACTACAAGTACCTTGTCATGCCATTTGGCCTGTGCAATGCCACAGCTGTTTTCCAAGACTTCATCAACGATGTCCTGCGAGACTTTCTCAGACAATTCGTAGTGGTCTATCTGGATGATATTCTGATTTTCTCTCCCTCCCTGAAAGAACACCGTGTACTCGTAAAGCAGGTTCTATCATGCCTACATGAAGCTAAGCTGTATGCGAAGTTGGAGAAATGAGAGTTTGAGGTCTCCCATGTAACATTCTTAGGGTACATCATTTCTCCCCAAGGATTTGCTATGGATCCAGACAAAGTCAAAAACTATCCTGGAGTGGAAGCAACCTACTAACCTCAGAGCCATCCAGCGCTTCATGGGATTCTCCACCTATTATAGAGGTTTCATCAAAGCATTCTCTATACTCATGGCTCCTATTGCTGCTCTCACCAGAAAAGGGGCGGATCCTACCAGGTGGTCGCCTAAAGCACTGAAATCTTTTCAAGACCTCAAAGTGGCCTTCACCACAGCACCGATTCTGACTCATCCCAATCCAGATCTGCCATTTCTCATCGAAGTCGATGCATCTGATTTAGGGGCAGGGGCAGTGCTGTCTCAGAGGATCCTCAAATTCTACCCATGTGCTTATTTCTCCAAGCATTTCTCTCAAGCCGATAGGAATTACGACAAGGGGAATCGAGAGCTATTGGCCATAAAGATGGCCTTTGAAGAGTGGAGGCATTGGCTGGAAGGTTCTGTACATGAAATTACGGTTCTGACGGACCATAAAAATCTTGCTTACATTCAATCAGCGAAACATCCTCCCCCCTCCTCTACCCATTGTGGATTCATCAATCTTTTTGACGGGTCTCACTCAGGATCTGCAAACTGAACTAGAAGCTGTACAAGATCAAGCACCTAATCAGAGACCTATGGGTCGTTTGTTTGTTCCAGTTAAGTTAAGGGAAAAAGTACTTACAGAGAGTCACTCTGGCAGATCGTCTGGGCATCCGGGTATTCGGAAAACTTTGTAGATCCTGCTTTGCTCTGTCTGGTGCCCATCGATGTCCCGGGATGTCAAAGAATTTGTGGACTCATGTTCTTTATGTGCCAGGAATAAGACACCTCGAACTCCGCCCATTGGTCCTCTCTTGCCACTGCCTGTTCCTAATTGTCTATGGACGCACTTATCCATGGATTTTATCACGGATCTCCCGGACTCTAAAGGATTCACGATGGTCTGGGTGGTGGTAGACAGGTTCAGTAAGATGGCACACTTCATACCTCTGCAAGGACTTCCTAACGCTCAAACATTGGCTAAATTGTTCATCAAACATATCTTCAGACTGCATGGATTGCCCAGGGAAATTGTATCGGATCGAGGATCACAATTTGTCACTGTTTTTGGAGAGCATTCTGCAAGAACCTGGGAATCAAGATCAATTTGGCTTCCGGATATCACCCTCAGTCTAATGGACAGAGAGGGTCAATCAATCCCTGGAGCAATACTTACGCTTTTATGTGTCCTCATATCAAAATGATTGGTCTGAAAATATTTCCTGGCCAGAATTCGCATACAATAATGCTTATTATTCCTCCACCCATACTACTGTGTCTATGGTCTCCATCCGAAGGCTAACTCTCTGTCCTGTTCTACTACCCACAGATCCGTTGTCAGTGTCACCATCAAGAAGATGAAAAATATTTGGAAGAAGGTCAACCGAACTCTACATTCTGCAGCATTCAGAACCAAGACCAGAAAGGATCAACGTCGTTCACCCTGTACATTTAGGGTTGGACAGAAGGTGTGGCTATCAACTAAAAAGATTAAGTTCAAACAGCCTACCAGAAAATTGGGGCCACGTTTTATTGGACCAATTCCCATCATTAAAAGAATTAATCCAGTAGAGTTTAGATTATCAATCTACAAGGTACTGGAGGTGACCATATCGAATCTGAGCATCCACAATTTCCTTGATCTCAAATTCATCTTCTGCAGCACCAACAACTTTAAAAGGTTTCTTCATGGGAGAATAGAATTTATTGATGACTAAGGGTTTGAGAAGAGAGATATAGAACACCGTGGGTACTTGGAGGTAAGGTGGAAGATCGAGCTGGTATGCCACAAAATTAATGACTTTTGAGATTTTGAAAGGACTAAAGTATCTGGGTGCGAATTTCATAGATGGAACTCTGAGGCAAAGATTCTTGGACGATAACCAGACTCTATCTCCAGGACGCAATAGAGGAACCGCTCACCTCTTTCGGTCAGCTTAAATCTTGTACCACTGGGAAGCTTTTAATAAAGATGTTCTCACCTTTTTCCATGAATCAGAGAATTTTTGAAGAAGGATCTCGGAAGCAGGAATCTGGGAGGCAGGAAGGACAGGAAATGGTGGTACCTTGGGGTACTGACCATACACGACTTTGAAAGGAGTGGTATCCAATGACTCGTGATAATGAAAATTATGTTCAAATTCTGCCCATGGTAATAACTCGACCCAGTTATCTTGAGAAGATGAAATATAGAGGCGAATGAAAGTTTCAAGGTCTTGGTTTACTCTCTCCGTTTGCCATTGGTCTGAGGATGGTTGGCAGAAGAAAATGTCAGATTTACTCCGAGGCTGGTACAGAATGCTCTCTAGAATCTTGCTGTGAACTGAACTTCCTGGTCAGATATTATTTCTTCAGGACAGCCATGCAGCCGAAAGAGGCGTTGAACAAAAAGTTTAGCCAAGACCGGAGCAGATGGAAGGCCACGGAGAGGAATGAAGTGAGTCATCTTGGAGAACCTGTCCATTATTACTCAGATGGTATTGTATTTGTTGAAAAGTGGAAGGTCAGTCACGCAGTCCATAGAGAGATGGGACCATGGGTTCCTTGGAACGGAGAGAGGTTGGAGTGGACCAAGGTGTAACCTCCGAGAAACTTTATGCAGAGCACAAATAGGACAGGCAGCGATGAATTCAGTAACATCTTCATGGAGAGTTGGCCACCAATATGAACGACTGAGAAGAGCCACAGTTTTATTAATTCCTGCGTGTCCTGAAAACTTTGAAGCATGTGCCCAGTATAATATCTTCCTCCAGAGGGGCTGAGAAACGAATGTTTTACTGGACGGTGGAGGCTTGATAAGTTGAGACACAGCCACTGGGATAGGGTTTTAAGATAAGCTGAACTTTCTCTGCCTCAGATCCTTCGGCAGGAAACAAACGAGACAAGGCATCCGCTTTGTGGTTTTGAGTGCAAGGTCTGAATTGTAGAGAGACATTGAACCATGAGAAGAATAAAGCCCACCCGGCTTGGCGAGGGTTCAAGCAACAGCCCGTAGATACAGTAAATTCTTGTGGTTGGTCAGAATGGTAAAGGGATGGACCGCTCCTTCCAACAAGAATCGCCACTCTGCTAGCACTAGCTTCATAGCTAGGAGTTCTTTTTCTCCAATTGCATAATTCTTCTCGGCCGGCTGGAATTTGCGAGAGAAGTAGGCGCACGGATGAGTCTATCTGTCAGAGAAACGTTGAGACAATATGGCCCCTACTCCCTCAGAGGAAGCTTCAACCTCCACTATGAATGGTAATGGAAGGCCCAGTTGATGAAAAACGGGAGCCTTGGAGAAGGCCTCTTTGATCTGGAGGAAAGCTTTAGAACTCTCAGGAGGCCATTTGGAGGGATTGGCTCCCATTTTAGTCAAAGATGTGATAGGTTCCATAATGATGGAATAGCCTTGGACAAATCTTCGAAAGACGTTAGCAAATCCGATGAATTGTTGGACACCTCTGGTGGTAGTGGGCTGTGGTCAGTCTAAAATTGCTTGGACTTTGGCAGGATCTATATGGATTTCTATTCCGGAAAGGATGAAACCCAAGAATGCCACCTTACTTGCTTCGAATACACATTTCTCCAACTTGTCATACAGATGATGATGGCAGAGGCAGGACAGGACCTCTCTAACATGAACACGATGTTCCTTCAGGGTACAAGATAAAATGAGTATGTCATCCAAATATACCACGACAGACTGATTTAGAAGGTCTCTGAAAATCTTGTTAACAAAGCTTTAAAAGATGGCTGGGGCATTGCTAAGTCCAAAGGGCATTACCAGGTACTCATAGTGCTCATCCCGGGTGTTAAATGCCGTCTTCCACTCATCCCCTGAGCGAATTCTAATAAGATTGTATGCCCCTCGGAGATCCAACTTGGTGAATATTCGGGTGCCTCAAATCCTATCAAACATCTCAGGAACAAGGGGTAGAGGGTACCGGTTTTTGACAGTGATGTTGTTGAGACCCCAGTAGTCTATGCAAGGGCAAAGACCCCCATCCTTCTTTTGAAGAAGAAGAACCCGGTCACAGCGGGGGAAGTGGAAGGATGAATGAAGCCTCATTGGAGATTTTCAGAGGTGTAATCCGACATGGCTTTAGTGTCGGTAACAGAGAGAGGATAAGTTTGACCATGTGGAGGAATGGAACCAGGAATCAAGTCAATAGGGCAATCCCACGGATGGTGGGGAGGCAGTTTTTCAGCAGCCCTGGGAGAAAACACATCAGCAAAATCCTGGTACAGAGTAGGAATTTTGATTTCTTTGGATGTTTTGGTTAGTCTCTGGGGAACTACTTTGGAGAGACAGTTCTTGAAACAAGCAGGACCCCAGCTGATAATTTGAGACGTGACCCAATCCACATGTGGATTGTGGGTTTGGAGTCACGGTAGTCCTAATATTAGGGGAGAAGTAGCCTCGGAAAGCACAATGAATTGGATGATCTCGTAATGGAGAACTCCAAAGCGGATAGAGAGCGGCAAGGTCCAATGAGATATGGATCCTCCTGGTATACGAATGCCATCCACTGCAGTGAGGTACGTGGGAGCAGGAAGAGATTCAGTGGGAATTTGAAGTTTCTTCACTAGGTGAGCAGTGATGAAGTTTACGGTAGCCCCAGAGTCTAACAGCGCATGGAATTCAAACTGTTGATTTTCCGGAGACAGAGTTAAGGGTATTAGGCAGTCCCGATGATTTGAAGAACAAACAGGAACTCCTGGATTGACCTCCTCGAAGTCAATCAGGAGCGGGAGTTTCCCGGACGTTTGGCACACTGTGAACGAGTGTGGCCAGGTTCACCGCAATAAAGGCAAATGTTTTCCTTAATTCTGCGCTGCGCTGAGGAGTGAGACAAGATCTACTGAGCTGCATGGGTTTTTCAGAAGAAGGCACCGGAGATCTTGGATGGAAAGAACCTGTCACTTTAGGGCAAGTTGCTTTTTTTTCCGCTCGGAACGGTGCTCTTGTTTCGAATGTCTATTCGGACACAGGTGGTGATCAGAGAGTCCAGAGTG
Organism: Limnodynastes dumerilii; assembly: GCA_011038615.1. Classification (NCBI taxonomy): domain Eukaryota; kingdom Metazoa; phylum Chordata; class Amphibia; order Anura; family Limnodynastidae; genus Limnodynastes; species Limnodynastes dumerilii. The sequence continues at coordinate 14,042 of WWET01010133.1, forward strand.
GTGGGTGTGACACAGGACAATAACCCATTCTTAATCCGATCCGTAAGACCCTCTTGGTATATGGACATTAGAGCCTCCTCATTCCAGGCGAGTTCAGAAGACAAGGTATGAAATTGAATAGTATAGTCCCCGATAGACTGATCTTTCTGATGGAGATAGAGGATATCTGAGGCAGTAGAAGCTGTGCGTCCAGGTTCGTCAAAGATGGTCTGAAAGGTTCTCAGGAAATCATCTAGTGAAAACAGGATTGGACTAGATTTTTCCAATAAAGGAGAAACCCAAGCCAGAGCTTTCCCGGATAGAAGGGCGATAATGTTAGCGATCTTCGCCCGCTCTGTCGGGAAACTGTCTGGTTGAAGTTCGAAAAGAAGTTTACATTGATTCAGAAACCCGCGGCATAGAGCAGGATCTCCAGTGAATTTGGCCGGGGTTGACAATAGTATCCTGTTCCCACCAGGAACCGCAGCGGAGACTGGAGCCGATGCTTGACTTTGAGCCATTGTTGTTTTGACTTTTGAGCCACTGACATTGAGCTACTTGTTGAAATGTTCCCATCTGGTTAGTCATGTGTTGGATGCAGGATACAACTTGAGACATTGAAGCCTCTTGCATCTTGATTCTTTCTTGAAGAGTAAATCCAGAGGGACCCTCCTGAGGATTCTTACAGGATTTTAACATTTTAACATTATGTATTTTTAATATTATGTATGTTGTGCTTAATTAAAGCGTTTTTTTCTAACTACTTGCTCTGCTAGTTATTTTGACCCAACTATCTTCTGCCCCAGCGCGGTGTATTTCTTTTTCTTTTTGGTTTTTCTAGGGTTAGCACCACTAGTCAGCAGCGCGGGTCACCGATTTAGTTTGGGTCAAAAAATATTATTGATTGTTTCTATTGAGTTTATTATATAGTTTATTATATTGTTTAAATTCTTATTGTTATATTTACACTTATCATTTTTATATTGTCCTGTACTGCTATACCCACTGTATACACAATTTGCGCTCTTCACTTTGTTATCTTTTTTGGTATCTCCTGAGGATTCTGCCCATCCCGATCCATTTGGCCAGAACTTACTATCACGTTCTTGGGCAAGTCAGAGTTAGGTGCGGGTCGGAGAGAGGGTGAGCTAGAAGTAGCGAAGATGAAGCTGGGTGGTCTAAGGTAACGAGGGTGCATATGTACCCGTTTGGGTCAGGTGGTCCCTGGAGTAGGGGTAGGGCTCTTCAGACCGGACTAGGTGATGTAAACAGGACTGGAGAGAGTATCAGGCCGAAGACTGTAGATATGACTGCGACTTAGACTCTGGACTGACGTAGGACTCAGGCTGTGGACTGACATAAGACTCAAGCTAAGGACTGAGATAGGACTCAGACTGTGGAATGAGGTAGGACTCAGACTGTGGACTGAGGTAGGACTCAGGCTGTGGACTGCGGTAGGACTCAGACTGTGGACTGAGGTAGGACTCAAACTGTGGACTGAGGTAGGACTGAGACTGTGGACTGACACTGTGGACTGAGACTGTGGACTGAAACTGTGGAATCAGACTGTGGACTTTAGACTGTGGACTTCAGGAAGGAAAGAGGCTCCAGTAGTGACTAAGAAGTTCTGGCACTGAAGGAACAGTGCCTGGGGTTTAAATACCCCGCTCTTAGCGCTGATTGGCCCATCACATCACATGCTCCCCTGGCCTGCTTCCAGATTCCGAGGGGAGTCACGTGCAGAATCAAAGATGGCGGCGCCCAGGAGACGGGAGGACACCGGAGGCACCGCCGCTGGAGCTTTCCCGACAAGAGCCTTGTGGACTTCAGACTGATGACAACGGGACCGGAGCGGCAGTCGCCTGATGCCTCCTGACAGGGTAAGTGACGCGGCGTCAAATCGTGACATAAGGAGCTTTAAAGGACCAGCGAGTAGCTATAAAATAAGAAACAAAATTACATGCAACAGTACAAATGTAATTTACCTGATCATATGTCCTTGTGGACTCAAATATGTGGGGAGAACTATGAGAAAACTAACAGTCCGTATTCAAGAAAACATAAGAAACATCAGAAAAAATACAACCACACTGGAGAGGCGGAGACATTAACTCCAAACTGAACCAGACAGAAACAAAATGGATTTATATCTTAAAAACCCTAACACCAGCAGTTCTAAATATAGATTTTGAATTGGGAGCCTTTCTATAAGGGGACAATTTAGCCTCCACTCCAAATTTTACTGATGCTAAATCGTCTAGTTGTAAACAATTTAACACATTGTATGAATTGTTATTCCCATCTTCCATACATAAAGTCCATGCTAGAGGAAGGATATCATCCTATAAATTATCAAAACATCTTTGGGTGACTAGCACATTAATTTCATATGCATATGAATTAATTCTACACTGCTCAAAAAAATAAAGGGAACACTAAAATAACACATCCTAGATCTGAATGAATGAAATATTCTTATTAAATACTTTGTTCTTTACATAGTTAAATGTGCTGACAACAAAATCACACAAAAATTACCAATGGAAATCAAATTTATTAACCCATGTAGGTCTGGATTTGGAGTCACCCTCAAAATTAAAGTGGAAAAACACACTACAGGCTGATCCAACTTTGCTGTAATGTCCTTAAAACAAGTCAAAATGAGGCTCAGTAGTGTGTGTGGCCTCCACATGCCTGTATGACCTCCCTACAATGCCTGGGCATGCTCCTGATGAGGTGGCGGATGGTCTCCTGAGAGATCTCCTCCCAAACCTGGACTAAAGCATCCGCCAACTCCTGGACAGTCTGTGGTGCAACATGGTGTTGGTGGATGGATCGAGACATGATGTCACAGATGTGCTCAATTGGATTCAGGTCTGGGGAACGGACAGACCAGTCCATAGCATCAATGCCTTCGTCTTGCTGGAACTGCTGACACACTCTAGCCACATAAGGTCTAGCATTGTCTTGCATTAGGAGGAACCCAGGGCCAACCGCACCAGCATATGGTCTCACAAGGGGTCTGAGGATCTCATCTCGGTACCTAATGGCAGTCAGGCTACCTCTGGCGAGCACATGGAGGGCTGTGCGGCCCCCCAAAGAAATGCCACCCCACTCCATTACTGACCCACTGCCAAACCGGTCATGCTGGAGGATGTTGCAGGCAGCAGAACGTTCTCCATGGCGTCTCCAGACT
>WWET01010134.1:0-11782 GCA_011038615.1 Limnodynastes dumerilii
AAAGGTGGTGATGTGAAAGCGGTATAATAGTAAAGCTGCTCAGTATCTGTGCGCAGTAAACAATTCAAAGATTTATCCCTGCATGCAAAGAATACAATTAACTTGACTCCCCCTAAAATTAACATGGTTTTTCCCAGGTGTAAATTTCCTCAGGTCGTTAAGATGCCAGCCACCAGCGTAAGATCGGCTTAAAAGCCGATCTGCGCATGCATTGGGCAGATGTTGCCTGGCGTAGCTACAGCAACGCCCGATCAAGGATCGGGCGTCCATAGCAGCGCCGTAGTAACGCTGAAGGGGCGTCCCCCAGCATTACTACGTTCAGGTTAATGTAGGGAGGCGGGGGGAGGGAGGGTAATGAGGTTGGGAGGGAGGCGTTTTCGTAGTAACGCCGCCGTCCCAGCGTAGTTACACTCCCTTACGCTGGCTGAAGTTAGGGTAGCTTTCAGCCGGCGTAAGGGAGTGTAAATACGCTCCAAGCAGGGGGAGTTAGCTGCTGTTACGCTGAGCGTTAGAACGCTCAGTGTAACAGCGTAGGTCTGGATCTGGCCCCTAGTCTCCACTATACATATATATATCCCCCATCCTGTCTCTCCAGCACCCAGCATCCCCATTATGTGTATCCAGCACCCAGCATCCGCCATCATGTTTATCCAGCTCCCCGTATTCCCATCATGTTTCTCCAGCACCCAGTATTCCCATCATGTGTCTCCACATCTCCCCAGTATCCCCATCATGTATCCTTATTATGTCTCTCCAGCACCCAGTATCCCCCATCATGTATGTCCAGCACCCAGTATCCCCCATCATGTCTGTCCAGCACCCAGTATCCCCCATCATATATGTCTAGCACGCAGTATCCCAATCATGTCTGTCCAGCACCCAGTATCCCCCAACATGTCTGTCCAGCACCCAGTATCCCCCACCATGTCTGTCTAGCACGCAGTATCCCAATCATGTCTGTCCAGCACCTAGTATCCCCCATCATGTCTGTCCAGCAGCCAGTATCCCCCATCATGGCTCTCCACCTCCCAGTACCCCCATCATGTCTCTCCAGCACCCAGCATCCCCCATTATGTCTGTCCAGCACTCCCATCATGTCTGTCCAGCACCCAGTATCCCCATCATGTCTGTCTAGAACCCCCATCATGTCTGCCCAGCACCCAGCATCCCCCAACATGTCTGTCCAGCACGCAGTAACCCCATCATGTCTGTCCAGCACCCAGTGTTCCCATCATGTTTCTCCAGCACACAGTATCCCCATCATGTGTATCCAGCACCCAGTATACCCATCATATTTCTGTAGCACCCAGTTTCTCCCATCATGTGTATCCAGCACCCAGTATCCCCATCATGTTTATCCAGCACCCAGTATCCTCCATCATGTGTAACCAGCACCCAGTGTCCTCCATCATGTCTCTCCACCTCCCAGTATCCCCATCATGTGTATCCAGCACCCAGTATACCCCATCATGTCTGTCCAGAACCCAGCATACCCATCATGTCTGCTCAGCACCCTGTATCCCCCATCATGTCTGTCCAGCACCCAGTATCCCCCATCATGTCTGTCCAGCACCCCGTATCCCCCACCACCTCGCCCCAATCCCCATCATGTGTATCCAGCCCCCAGCCCCCGCCATCATGTGTATCCAGCACCTAGTATCCCCATCATGTGTATCCAGTACCCAGCATCCGCCATAATGTGTATCCAGCACCCAGTATCCCCCATCATGTGTATCCAGCACCCAGTATCCCCATCATGTATATCCAGCACCCAGTCTCCCCATCATGTCTATCCAGCACCCAGTACCCCCATCATGTCTCTCCAGCACCCAGCATCCCCAACATGCCTGTCCAGCACCCAATATCCCCATCATGTCTGTCCAGCACACAGCACCCCCATCATGTCTGTCCAGCACCCAGTATCCCCATCATGTCTGTCTAAAACCCAGAATCCCCATCATGTCTGTCCAGCACACAGCATCCCCATCATGTCTGTCCAGCACCCAATATCCCCATCATGTCTGTCCAGCACACAGCACCCCCATTATGTCTGCCCAGCACCCACATCATGTCTGTCCATCACCCAGTATCCCCATCATGTCTGTCCAGCACCCCCATCATGTCTGTCCAACACACAGTATCACCCATCATGTCTGCCCAGCACCCAGTATCCCCATCATGTGTATCCAGCACCGAGTATACCCATCATGTCTGTCCAGCACCCAGCACCCCCATCATGTCTGTTCAGTATCCCCATTATGTCTTTCCAGCATCCAGCACCCCATCATATCTGTCCAGCACCGCCATCATGTCTGTCCAGCACCCAGTATCCCCATCAAGTCTGTCCAGCACCCAGTATCCCCATCATGTCTGTCCAGCACACAGCACCCCCATCATGTCTGCCCAGCACCCACATCATGTCTGGCCATCACCCAGTATCCCCATCATGTCTGTCCAGCACCCCCATTATGTCTATTCAGCACACAGTATCCCCCATCATGTCTGCCCAGCACCCCCATCATGTCTGTCCAGCACCCAGTATCTTCATCATGTGTATCCAACACTGAGTATACCCATCATGCCTGTCCAGCACTCAGCACCCCCATCATGTCTGTTCAGTATCCCCATTATGTCTATCCAGCATCCAGCACCCCATCATGTCTGTCCAGCACCGCCATCATGTCTGTCCAGCACCCAGTATCCCATAAAGTCTGTCCAGCACCCAGTATCCCCATCATGTCTGTCCAGCACACAGTATTCTGCATCATGTCTGCCCAGCACCCCCATCATGTCTGTCCAGCACCTAGTATCCCCAACATTTCTGTCCAGCACACAGCACCCCCATCATGTCTGCCCAGCACACAGTATCCCCCATCATGTCTGCCCAGCACCCCCATCATGTCTGTCCAGCACCCAGTATCCCCATCATGTGTATCCGGCACCGAGTATCCCCATCATGTGTATCCAGCACCCAGTATCCCCATCATGTCTCTCCAGCACCCACTATCCCCCATAATGTGTATCCAGCACCCAGTATCCCTATCATGTCTCCCAATGGGCCTGATCCAGAGCTACGAAATTGGCCGATTTCGTGCGAGCGTACGACCGTTTTTTGCGTATTTTCGTACGAAAATTCGCACTGCGCATGCCCAGTATGACAGCTTCCGGTCGGCTGGACGACATGAGCGTATAGCGGTCGTATGGTGTGCGAATTTTTCGCTCGAGGGGCGTGCGTTCAGTACGACGGTCGGCTGGGCGCTCGTTTTACAACAGGGAGGCGGGGATAGCCATTTAAATTGTACAGTATCCATCATGTCTAGCCATCACCCAGCATCCCCATTATGTCTGTCCAGCACCCCCATCATGTCTGTCCAGTATCCCCATTTTGTCTATCCAGCATCCAGCACCCCCATCATGTCTGTCCAGCACCCTCATCATGTCTGTCCAGCACCCAGTACCCCCCATCAAGTCTGTCCAGCACCCAGTATCCCCATCATGTGTATCCGGCACCGAGTATCCCCATTATGTCTGTCCAGCACCCCCATCATGTCTGTCCAGTATCCCCATTTTGTCTATCCAGCATCCAGCACCCCCATCATGTCTGTCCAGCACCCTCATCATGTCTGTCCAGCACCCAGTACCCCCCATCAAGTCTGTCCAGCACCCAGTATCCCCATCATGTCTGTCCAGCACACAGTATCCCCCATCATGTCTGCCCAGCAACCCAGTATCCCCATCATGGCTGTCCAGCACACAGTGTTTACATTCTAAGCCCTATTACTTACCTTTGCAGTCTTCCTCCGGCTGCTGCCTCTCTTCCGCGGCGGGCTCTGCTTGATTGACACTGATGTGACCTCAGGACACTCCAGCGTCAGGGGGAGGTGCTGCTGCACCGCATCTGCCTGTCACAAAGGCAGAGCAGAAATGAATGGACGCCGCTGTGAAGTTCTGTAAGATGCTCTCATCAGAGTGATGAGAGCACCTTACATTGCATTACAGCGGCGTCCATGTCAGTGCTGACAGGCAGGGAGCGGGGGGATTAGGGCCTATCCAGCATGGCGTCTGGATGCACCGCCCCCCACCCCCATATAGATCTCCCGCCGGCCCTGGCTAGGAGATCTGTATGAGGGTGGGGGGTGGCACTCGTCTTTCACATTACTAATCCCCACCAGACAGCATGCTAATTAAGTGCCATGGGGGCGGAGATCAGTAGTTCCACATAGATCTGCGTTCGGACGGTTACAGATCTGGGCGGTGAAGTTAAGGTACGTAAGTGTCCCGAATTCCACATGAGAGAGGGGAGTGATAGTGGAGTGTACGCTCTTCTTCTGTGTAGAACCCAGATCTCCATGCATGTATACGGAAAAAGCATGGAGAACTGGATCAGGCCCATAGTGTGTATATCACCTCGCACTCTACTATGTTTCTCTGCACGTAGGACCTGATTCACAGTTAAGAGTTAAATTGCAAACTTACCTATCCGCAATACTGATTCAGGGACAATAAAGAACATAAATAGGTACATGCGGAATTTATTAGCTGTGAATAAGTTGTGCGTTTAGGTGCTTAAAATTGCTTATGATTTAAAGATACATAACTAACGCACTGATTAGGATTAGGAAAAGTTAGGTTTTGTTTACCAAAATACAGCACGTGCTCTCATTAACATATGTAAACAAAGTAACCATTAAAAATATAACTTGAAATAGGAATAATCATGACATACTTAACAATAGACATAAACACATACTGCATGTAGTTAGAAATACAATGATCCACTACATATAGAGACTATTATCAAACTTTTAAAAAATAAACATTTAAAAAAGATAAACACAAAAAACCTATAGAGTCAAATATAAGTAAATATAAAGGTGTTTGTTCACAAAATTTAAAGTAAATAAAAATAAAACTTTGAAAAACAAAAAACAAATAATGGCACATTTCCAAGGTTAAAGTCTTGCACAAAATGGAAAATCAGCATAGGATTAAATAATTAAAAGAACTGAACTAATTAAAAGAAGACACATGGCCTCACAGCAGACAAGTGGTCGAGGGCTACCATTACTTTTCCCAAGCGTATATTAGATTCAATAGTAGGAGTGCCGTGCCGTGCGTGCTGATGCATGCATCAATCTTAAGTCTGAAATCGTGTATGTGAATCCAATATTTGGGTTCTGGGCATGCGCAATTTTACTGATCATAAAAACATGCACAGAAATTCAGCACTTAAGTGTGAATCAGTGCCATAGTGTTACAGTCGGCCTAAGGGTTTTCTCACCGGGGGCCTGGAGTCTATGTCAGCACCAGGTATTCACTAGAGCCTCTGAAGGTGAGGATAGTCTGGGCTGCTGGTCTGACAGGTCGTGCCCCCGGCAATAGTTCCCAGAGGGGTACTGCAGCGTGGTAATGCTTATTCAGGAACCCAGATACACACAAGAACCCTTGCATACAATAACCAGGTATGAATAATACAGTTACTCTCAAGGGGCCTGATCCAGAGGTACGCCGATGCGCTGTGCTTACTAAAGCACAGCGTATTGGCGTTCACTTACCTTGTCACTCCCCCTGTGCGGGCGTATGGCCCCTTCCTTACGCCGGCTGAAGGCTACCCTAACTTCAGCCGGCGTAAGGAATCAACCCCGCTGGTTCACTCATAAAAACGTACCAGATAAAAATGGACAACCAGCGTGTATATACAAAAATTCCCAAGGTAGAAAAGGCAAATATGTCACCATTCAGAAAGCCCAGCGTCCTGAGGGTTCTTCGTTTGCTGCTTTAACCGCAAAGGGGGAGAACCGTCTGACACGTGGAGTTTGTTTGGTTACTCATTGTTCTTATTTTATATTTCATATTTATGATTTATGCTCTTTTTGCAATAAATTTGTTTACATCTAATTAGGCATTTTATTATTGTTTTAGCTCTAGTATGATGACATGATTTCCATCTAACGCAGCATCTTTTCTGATATATACTAGTGGACAGCAATACATCTAAACATGCAGTAAGTGAATATTCTATAAAGGGTACAATAAATATACAAAAAGTGCAAAATTGCTGAAAATGTGAAATATCTTCAGATCTGACACAGTGAATATATAAAAGTGCACTAGTGCTAAAGAGAAATAGTATGTGCTTATGATATATATGTGTAGTGTAAGGGGGTGTATTTGTTAGGTGTATATATAATGTATGACATGGTTTGCCTGTCTTCACACCTGGGACCTCATTCACTAAACGCGATTTGGCTAAAATCACGTGATTTTGAGCTTCAAAATCACCAAAGGCGATTTACTAAGCTAAAAATCACGTGATTTTTGTAATTTTTTAATCGCGGGTCCAAAAATCGCGGTCCCGACTTTTTTCTATTACAAACATACAATGTTTGTAATTCACTAAATGCGATTTCACCGAATCGCAGTGAAATCGCATTGAAATCAAAAAACATAAATTCGCATCTCTAGAGATGCGATTTTATGTTTTTGTGCCGATCGCGAGCATTAAAACACATGTCTGTATAACAGACATGCGTTTTAGTGCTGAAAAATCCTAAATTCGGCATGTCTGCAACGTGCAGGCATGCTGTAGTCATTGAATTACAAGGATCATCAAAGGTGATCCTTGTAATTCTTTGTTTACACAATGGATACACTTATATCCATGCTGAACTGCGCGTAGTGTGTGTTAAAAAAAAAAAAATAAAATAAACAAAGGTACACACCAGGAAAGCAGGGTATCAGGATAATGCAAAAAGCAAACGAAGCACTCAGACAGCCAGCTAGCACGATCAGGAACCAGACGCTATAACCGACACCTGTGGAAGTGAGCAGGGAGTATTTAAGGAGGGATCCTCCAATCACAAGGCAACCCTGACACACCTCCACAGGTGATTACCTGACAGCTGGGGAAAAGGGAGCACATAGAACCTAAGCCAGCTAGATCCTGCTAGTGTAACTACTACGGAGTGTAACACATAGAGCCGGATCCAGAGCTACAACCGCTAGCGTATTTACGCTAACCGGAGTCGTAAAAGCGCTGTTTTGCATGTTAAGACCAGAAACTCTGAACGTACTTACTAGCCTATGATCAACAGCGTAACTACAGACAAAGGGGCGTACCACACATACAACACCCGTAATTACGCTTCAGAGGCGGGGTGAGGCATTTAAATCGTACAGTATGGTCGTGCTTAGGCGCGTAAGTACGTGCAGCCATTACAGCCGACAGCAGTTACGCTTGGAAAAGATAAGGTAGGGTTTGGAAAGCGTAAAACGGCAAAAATACATACGACCTAGAGGAGTGCCTAGGGGAGTACATAGTAATTACGAAATCGTAAATATGCTATGTTGAAACGTAAAGAGAACGTAGGTGTGGATCTTGCCCATAGTGTCAAAACAAAAGTTGGTTAGTACTTAAAGCATATTTAATATCATATATTAAAACATACAACAGGAAATTTTATTGTGCATATAGCAAATAATATCAATATACTAAGATTAAAATACTCAGCCCCAATACACACTTTCAGTTATTGATCAGATAAACTAGTTCTTAAGGTCCTTAACAGTAGATGACAGTGGATCTAAATTTAATGAATAGTAGTCATTGTGGAAAATACATTTCAAACGTGGATGGTAGATTTCATATATAGCTTAACCAAATGCCAGCATGAATCGCTTCCAATTGGCACATTTGACTGTCAGGTGTATACTTCAGTATTGCAAATAGATGGATAAACACCGCAGCTTACCACTCAGTAGCTGTAATATAGTGCAGAGTTCCAAGATGGTTAAGGGGAACAGTCAGCACAGTTATATTTAGACAAAAACTGTTCCGCCTTAGCAGCGGTAAGCTACAGCCCCTCACAGTTACCTCTCAGGAGGTGGTTAGCGCGGCGTCATGCCAACAAATATAGCCTGCCGCTATTTCACTTGTGCACATTGAACTCATTGAAGCTGCAATTCTCATTTTCCACCAGAGATGTCCTCACTTCAGCTTTAAAGTGTATCTCTGTGTGAAAACCAAGCCACTGTTAGACTACGCGCCCTGGTTGGTGGTACTTTTGTAACACCATGGGCCTGATCCAGCGCTACGAAAATTCGCAACGACGGGCGAATGCGAACGTTCGCTCGTCGTATCAACCTACACGCCCCTCGCACTCCCATAGTAAAGTCCCTGCTTACGGCGGCTATACCCTACACTGGGTACGACCGTCGGCCGTACGAAAATTCGCATAAAATACGCTGAGAAAATACGCTAAGCACGCCCATACTGTACAATTTAAATGGCTAACCCTGCCTCCCAGTAGTAAAACGGGCGCCCAGCCGACCATCGTAAAAAAAATACGCCCGCCGAGCGAAAAATACGCTAACGATACGTCCGCTATTCGCTCATGACGCGCGGGCGACCGGAACCTGTCATACTGGGCATGCGCATTGCGAATTTTCGGACGAAAATTCGCTTACGATGAGCGTACGCTCGCTTGCGAGCGTTGCTCTGGATCAGGCCCCATGCCTCAACAGTACATAAAACTTACTTGTATACCCTTCTCTTTCTACATTACACACTCATCCCCAAAAGTGTTACATGCTTCTGCGAATATCACAGCAGCACAAACTCTTTCACCCCTGGCTGCTTGAGCAGTCAGTATATAGCCCTCACTGCTTTCTGGCTTTCTGTTTCATTGGTTGTTGCTAAGCAACAAGAATGCACTAGCACAGTAAAGCCTGCAGAAGACACTCCAGGTGCTGGCCTGATTAATAGCTCTCAGCTGCCGCCTAACAGCCAGGATTTAGATCAACCAAAGCTGAGAGGCTCTCCAACTCTGATTGGCTGTTCAGTATTTAAATACCCAGCAAGGAGAACTTGCTGGCGATATTGTTTGATCTAGCCTCCTTGTCTGTTTGCCTCAGCTTTTGTTCTGCAGAAACCTTGTCCTGCTTCCAGGGGCGTAGGAACAAAAAAATTTTCATGGGGGGCAAAAGGCCAAGGACTACCATAAGGCCTGGAGTCCCCTTTTCTTGTGTTTCGTATGTCATTTTTGACAGTTGCGACAGTGACTGTAGATATGTTAATTTTCATCAGTGTTTCTGGGGTTGGCCAACCCCAGCTTAATTGTTTATTTTACTATAAAAATGTATTTATACATTATGGTATGTGCTATAAATTGAAATTGCTTTCATTAAACTGAACAACATTTATTTAAAAAAAATTTACAATAAAATTCAGAGTTAAATATGTCACAGTTCTGGAAAAAATGGACGCAATGCGGGCACTGCATAAGAAGTCGGGATCCATAGATTCCAGTCACAATGGGCCTAGGCTAGTTAGGGTAGCTTTCAGCCGGCGTAAGGGAGTGTAAATACGTTCTAAGCAGGGGGAGTGTCGGGGAGTGAGCTGCTGTTACGCTGAGTGTTAGAACGCTCAGTGTAACACTGTAGGTCTGGATCAGGCCCAATGTTAGGTTTAGATAAAGCACAGTGGGCCGGATTCAGAGCTCCGGGTGCATTGCATATGCGCACAAATCAGAAATCACCAAGCGCATATGCAATGCACCCGGAGCTGTGAATCCAGCCCAGTATCATTATAATCTTAAAATGGCAAATATTTTATTTAACTACTAGTTACATAAATACAATTCAATCATTTTAAATTGATTCTTGGCTGTTGAGTAGAGTATGCATAACTTTTCAAAGTGAACAGGCCAAATTTTACAGAAAACTCACCTTCATCTGGTGTTTCCACTACATGGAGATGGTCAGGGTGAGGGTCTTGCATTAATGGTGACCCGTGGTAATTTTGATGATGATTCAGTACTTTCACCACTGAAAAAATCTTTTATGCTTTTCTGTGCCATGAGTCATGAACAGCCTCTGTAACAGCCTCTGTAACAGGCTAGTACTCCAAGGAGCAGGTTAGGAGCCAGGAGAGGAACAGAGAGGGAAGGGATGGCCACTACACTGCCTGCATGTATGTTCCATGTCACTAACTGCAGTGCAGAGATTGCAATGCAGTGGTGGGGGAGAGGGGAGGTTTAGAGGATTATCAGAAGAACCTTCCTGGTTGTCAGTTATCTGCATGACTTTAGTCAGTGACTGACATGGAACATGCAGGCAGTGTAATGGCTACACTTGCTTCTCCTCAAGTCCTCTCCTCAGTGTCCCAGCCTGTCAATCACACAAAAAGCTCCACCCCTCCACACTAAACAATAAAATGTGACTGTGTATATGTATTATTATATGTCTGTATGTGTGTTTCTGTGTGTGGGTGCCACACACATAACACACATACAGACATAATACATACTTACATAAAACACAGTGGGCTGGATCCAGACTTAAGTAAGTGCTTGAAATTAGTTACTCCTGGGCTAAACCATGTTGATTGCAGGGGGAGTCAAGTTAATTGTATTCTTAGCATGCAGGGATATATCTTTGAATTGCTAACTGCACACAGATGCTGTCTAATGTCACTATCACACTGTTATTTAGACTTGGGATAGGAAACATCACCTATCAACTATAATATTGTTTGCAACAGATGAAATATGACTCCCCTGCAATCAACATAGTTTAGCCCAGGAGTAACTAATTTCAAGCACTTACTTAAGTCTGGATCCAGCCCAGTTTCTGTATATGTGAGTGTGTATATGTCTGTGGGGGGGAGTAAGTGCTGACAAGGTGAGTGAATGTGGTAATGTGGGTGTTGGGAAGATGAAATTAAAGGGTTAATTAGTTTAGGGGGTACTAGATTATTAGTGGGGGTGTTACTGGGTGGATAGGACATAGTTGCCAACTCTCCCTGAATATCAGGGAGACTCCCTGAAATGTGGGTAATCTCCCTGACTCCCTGAAGTGTTTGATAATCTAGAACAATAAATTTCACCCCCTAAATGATTAGCGCTCCCTTAATCCTCTGCTGCAGAGAAATGGTTAGGGTTCAACCACTCCCTCAAACTATGCCTATTCTTCAACAAGAGAATAGGCTATCACAATAAGCAACTACACCAATTCTCAAAACTGCGCTGAGGATATACATGTGGGTGCAACATACGACAATGTTACATTTAACATTTCTTAGTAAAAAAGATATTCAGGGAGAGACAACTTAGTTCTAAATTTCAATGTGTCCAAATCTATCAGAAAGAGAGTTCCAATCCCTTCTTTCTCCTCTTCCTTTCAAATAGTGTAGTATATTCACTTGAACACCGATAGGTATCCTACTTACAATCGTCACCTCTTGATCATTAAGCAGTTTCGTTCGGAAGATCTTGCAGTCCGGTGCTCCCGCTGCAAACCGTCTCTTCACTGGTTCTCCACTCACCGCTTGGCTCCGCCTCTCTCCGTGATCTTCCCTCGGTGCACCCAGGTAAAAGGGGAACAGAAGGAAACAAACAATAGTGCAAGAGCGTTCCGGTATACAGGTTCCACCTGATATGAATCTGCTTACTTGTATACGTCTTTTTTTCAGCTTTTTTATATATTCTTCCCTCAAAACCCTCAGTGAGGGGAGGGGGGATCTGGTCCTGAATCGATCACCGTATCCTTCCCGTTCACCAAATATATGGGGGAAAAAGAAAAATACCAATAGTGCAACTCAGTCAGCCAAATACCCTGAGCCACTCACGGGATATGCACTCACAGAATCAGCCTTTTAAAATCGCATATACAGAGGATAATAATCTTCATTGAACATCCATTTCTCCATACAGGACGCTGCCCAGTATAATAAGTGAATCCACTTTTATTCAAAAAAATAAAACACTATAACCACAGGTATCTT
>WWET01010137.1:1602-12607 GCA_011038615.1 Limnodynastes dumerilii
GACAGAAAGTCAATGACGGAAAGCTGTTTATTATAGTCAACCTTAATATAAGGGCACGACTGTGCCCTTATGATATATAAATTGATATATGTGTGTATATTCCAGAATAACTTTTGAATGCCTGGAGCAATTTACACCAAACTTTGTATACATATGACTTACAATCTGGAAAAAAATTACTGTGGGGGTAAGACACCCCTAGCACCCCTAGGGGTGGGGGTGGGAAGGGGGTGACATGTAAAAATAATTGAAAATGACCGATATTAGTGTTGAATTTATAGTTTTCAGGGTCACTGAGATGAATAGTGACACTCCTGATGCCGTTTAAGTCCAAGTTCAGTTGGTGGGTGAGAAGGGGTGAAAAATAAAATGTCCAAAATGACATTGCTGAAAGCATTTTGAAAATTGATATGTTCCTTAGACTGTCTGTCTGAATGATGGATAAGGAAGAAAACTTCACAGAGTGCTAATATTGGCTCCGATAAGACATACTAGGGGGGTTTGGGTCCCAGTAGAACCTCCCAGTGGTGTAGGCTGGGAATAACTTTAACAAAGGGAGCCTGTTCTGAGTCTTCTACTGGATGGATTTGGATGACATCACATCACGATTTAGGAGAGACTATCCTAATTTACGGACTACAAAAGGGGTGGTTTAAACAATTAAGGTCAGTTGTGGGTGTAGTTTGGCCAGAAGAGGGCAAAGCTTCTTTTGAATGTCATTAAATAACATTAAATGTTATTAACAAAAATTGTACATATTGTGAAGCTGTTTAGTATTTTCATAAAGTTGACAGCAATATCCAACTAATTGAATAAATAACTTGAAGATTTAAACCCGGGCAACGCCGGGCACTTCTGTCTTCAGGGTAAAAGGAGGCATATTAGGCTGCAAGATTTATGCATAAAACTGGAAAATAGTCACAAGAAAACAAATCAGACACCATTTAAATAACCCTAATTACTCACTTGTGCTGCGGACACCACACACCATAAACAGAGATCCAGCTGAGCGGAAACAACACTATACTAACGTCATCCAGAGTGGCGGCACTCAGCAAGCCTGTATACCACGGTAACAGACGCACAGATTCTGCATGCTTCCTGCATCCAGGGCATCAGGTGCTGCTAGGCAACACCTATCTAGTAGCCACAGCAGAGTTAATCCCCTTAGGGAACTCAGGAACAGCTGCCGGTATGCACAACACCAGGGAGTAGATCATTAATGCACAAGTTACCATAAGTTAACCAAAAGAAAAATGTTACAGAAAACATGAAAAATTCAGGTCTTCATTCAATCCTGTAAATAAAAAAAAAACAGTCTAGGTAATAATTATAGCAGCTTTCTTTCTCTATCAGCCCCCTCTTTGCAATGGTGGGATCTGGCAGAGGGGCTTACAATACAAATCTTTCAACTGATGTTTACAGTATACAAAGTGTTGAGCCACCGGTGGTGGTTTATTATCTAGACACATAAAAGCTTTGATCGAGGATCTATGGGCGGCTATGCGCTCTTTTAACTTCCTGATAGTTTGACCAATATAGGTAAGTGGATAAAAACATGACACTGCATAGACAACAATACAAAAACAAGGAAGCACTAGTAGTGACTCTAATATTTTATTATATTATACGATACCAATATAGGATAGATAAAAATAAAACAAAAATATAAAATACAATACAATCAGCTGATCATTTGGAAAAATAAAATAGAATAAATGGTATAAAAATACGGAAATCTAATTAGGACCGTGAGGAATAGACTCACTAACAGAACACTCCCGATATTCAGCCTTATATAATAAATAGGCCTAGATATAATAATAATAATTCTCTTTAAAAACGTATCTTGAGGTAAAGTATCAGTCTTAAGGCAGTCCAGACTATATAATAGCAAATAAATCAGCTGGTAGCGAGTGACCAAAATTTTGGAAAATATATATAAACAGTCCAATTCCTCCTGGAAATCCTTGGCCGTGAGAGACAGCCATATGTATGGACTACAAAAGAACAAATAGAGGACTATGAGTGGTTATATCGCAGATGTCAGCTAGCCAGCATTAGCAATTTGTAATCTTCAATTTAGCAGACAGTTATTATAGATCCAGCGTATATAACAGTTTGATGGAGCAGTAGCAATAAATTACTTGTCAGATAATAGTAAATACTTGCTTGAGTCAGCTGTGCTGAATTTTCAAAGTGTATGGGATGTGCAGCCAGAAGAGTGATTAGTAGACACTCTGTCTCTCGTTCTTGTGCCGACAACTGCGGCTCCCCCAGCAAGGTAGACGCCAGTCCTTTAATCGGTGGTGTGTAGACCGCAATACAATGCAAGTGTTTCAAGTATACTGCTCTTCAAAATGGAGTGGATCCTTCTATTGGCGCAGTACAGGAGCTACTAGCGGCAGGCGTTTAATGGCAGCCTGGACCTGCTGCGATCTGTATACAAGGGGGTAGTTTGCATATTATAATATTTCTTGGGAGAGGGGGGTATTTCTTTATAAATGGATTCATTCGTACTTTTTTAAAGACCTTTTTTTGAAGACCTAAAATAAAACATCACCCACATCCCACCTGCCCTGTTTACTGTGTACTGTGGGTGATTAAAGAACTCCCTCCTTCCCAAAATATTCTACACTACTCTCATGTGAGCTTTGTGGAAATGAACCTGTGTTCATGGAGTGAATTTGTAGAAGAACAAACTAGCTTACATATAGATTGCAACTCACTTGTAAATGACAATTTATTATGGCAACATCAGTGTATGCACAATTAATTAATACAATATATGTTAAAACTGTTAAAAACAATAATGATCATCCCAAGCAAGTGAGGATGTGGTAATGCTGAATATACTTTAAAAAAGTAGTAACTTAGTATTAACCAAAATTTTTGGTTTTGGAACATGCATCTTTGGCTATAATAAAATAAATAAAATAAGATAAATAATATAGAATTATATAACGCTATATGTTATGCTATTTAGATTGCAACTCCCCTCTTAAAGTGGTTTAGTGTGCTATGCTGTCTTTAAGGTTAATCACACAACTGTGAATTCATTAATGAAGTTTTCTATAACCAATCAGCCCTATAAAAGTGATCATGGATACCATTAGCCCTTTACTCACTTACCTTGTCTTGAGAAAGTCCCTGCTAGGACAAAACGCGTCGACAGAGACAGTGTTTGCCATTCTGAAACCCAGCAGCTGATGTGGACCTGTTAAACCTTGAAAAGAACATTTCCCTTGTACCGATACAGGATTTACAACGCGGGGACGCCCGCGTCTACATACCCCGGACCTGTTTCTTTTGGCACTACAATCCTCTTGCGGATTAGTCTGTGGAGACTTATTAGAGGCGGACAACGATTACCACGCTCCCACCACTGGAGTGGACTTCCACTTCTAATCGGTAGTAAGGAGAAGCGGGGGACACCCCGTAATACCGATTGATGGAAGATCCTAATACTTGTACGAGAGGATTACTACATCGTGATCGGTTGAACCTCAATTCCGGCATTCACTGGTAATAATAACCGCACTGACACTTGTTTTTCCTGCCGTTCTGCTTGCAATCAGCCTATTATTCTGCCGCCTGCTATAACCATCTTTATCCCACAGTATAATCCACCTGCCAGTTTTAAACATCTATTGTATTGTGCCCATTATTACCAACCATCTTTAGGTGCAGATTACAAGATTTGAACAATTCCCCTCAAAGTTACTACTTTTTGAAAGTATATTCAGCATTACCACATCCTCACTTGCTTGGGATGATCATTATTGTTTTTTTTAACAGTTTTAACATATATTGTATTAATTAATTGTGCATATACTGATGTTGCCATAATAAATTGTCATTTACAAGTGAGTTGCAATCTGTATGTGTTTTAATGCAATATACTAATAGCGCAGCTAGTTTGTTTTTCTAAATGGTCTTTATTTAGGGTGTCAGCACACACCCTTACCTTGCTGCTTACTGATATTGCATTTTGATCTACACAGTTAACAATCATAATAATTTTATTTATTTCCATTCTCTCAGTCATCAGGCTCCTCTTTTTTATTTTAATTTCATACTCATTTTTATTATTTTTTATATCTGTCTGAGGTTCATAGCCACATTGGTCCAAAGCACTCATCCATTATTTTTCTTTACAACTGTTTTTTGGAGTGAATTTGTGTTTATATAAATCTATGTGAACAGGTTCCTCAGCTAAGGGACACGAACCATCATGTGTAGAATATAGATATTCCCAGGGCTGTAAATAGCATTATCAGGCAGTGTGATCCCCAAACCAGTGCACAAAATGCCTACAAAAACTCTTGGTTTTTTTTAAGTCTGGGGGCATGTTTCCTAGTTTTATGATCCCTGATCCTGAACTCCTGTGTATATGGCTTTTTCTGTGCTTCTATAAGAATACACACACACACACCTCTACCTTCACTCACTCACTCTCACACTCACTCTCACACACTCACCTCTACTCACACACTCACCTTCATGACACAGATAGAACATCCCACGTGCAGCAGTAACAGGGAGTCAGAACAGGAAGTTAAGAAGAGGAGACTCTGGTCCTGCCCCTGATCTGGTCACATGATCGTTTCCACAGGTCCTGCAGATTGTTTCCACCTCGGATGCAGCGCAGAGGCTGTGTCCCACTGAATGGCTGCCAGGCATAGGTTGATGTGTACTGACAGCCTATCCCTATGCCTGGCAGTCATTACTTACTAGCTATGTCACACTAGACCACCAGGGAGATGGCCCTTATACATACAATCACTGTGCGGCCCGGGGGGCACACGCCCCCCTGGCCCCCGGCACAGCCCGCCATTGTTTGGAGACTTGGGGACCTATGCCAGGAGTGAGCTATCTCAATTTAGAGTCATAAAGTGATGTGTGTGTGTGTGTGTGAGTATATAAAGACAGACAGATAGAGAGAAAAAAATTAATAATTGTGTGTTGACACTAACAGATTTCCCATATGAAAACCAGTGCAAACTCATCATCGCTCTCCTTATTTATATATATATATATATATATATATATATACACAGTTGGGCAAAAAAGTATTTGGACAGCCACCGAATAAGTTGTCCCACTTAAAAAGATGAGAGAGGTCTGTAATTTCCTTCATAGGTATACTTCAACTGTGAGAGACAGAATCTGCGCAAAAAAAATCTGGAAATCACATTGTATGATTTTTAAACAATTTACTTGTATATTCTTGTGGAAAATAAATATTTGGACACCTACCAACCAGCAATAATTCTGGCTGTCTAGCTGAATAGCAGCTAGATAAATCTCCAAATGCTGAAGTGCAGCTTAATGAGTCTCCAAACATGGGTATATTCAATCATATGGTAGTAGCATCATAATGTCCATTAGGTCAATGACAGCTTCAAATAATCAAGTAGGATTTCCCTCATAACTGTAAGAAATTCCACTTCTAATTGTGACTACATACAGCAGTGGTATAAACTAGTTAATAGACTAAGGCAACAATGGTCAGCTGATGGTCATAGCGTTCATAAGCGAGTCAGGAGACATAAGGCATCAAGGCAAATGAAGGAGCATCAAAAGAAGAAGATGGAGGCACTTATTGACAGCATCCCAGCCCAACGACAGCCGTTTCGGTGCTCCATGGCACCATCATCAGGGGACAGAAATCAGGTCAGCTGCAGGTAAGAATCACATGGCAAATAAATAGTCTAAACTCACCATCTATTAACCAACACGTGCGCACAGCCGGAACACCATCAGGCACCTGCTGGAGGAACCACGTCATCAAGAGGAGACACATGGGCATCCGTCACCATGACACCGCAAACGCGCAGTACATCGGCGTCAAGACGCTCCAGGCACTACCCAGGTAACGGGAGGCTCACGGCACAGCTTCCCCAAGTGTTAACCAGCTGTGTACTACATGGGAAACGGAGGGGAGAAAGAAGAGAGAAAAATAGACAAAAGAGAAAAATGAGGGAAAAATAAATAAAAAATATATAATGAAAAAATGAAAAAGAAATAAATGAAACACATATAAAATAAGCAAAATATAAGCAAGAAATACTGAAGAAACATGAATATTGCAATATATGTACTCTAAAAACTTAAAGAAAACAAGACAGGTTGAACTCCTCATTTAGGCCATAAGGGGCCACAGTATTAAATAAATAAATCAGTTTACATTCTTTTTGTAATAAAAATAGGTTCCTAGTCCCACCTCTTCTTAGAGAGGTAATCTGAGCTAAGGACATCCATTTCAAATAATTCAACTTGTGACCTTTCTCAGCGAAGTGCCTAGCTACTGGGGGGTTTAATTGGCAACTAGAGCGGGAGCGCGTTTAATAGAGGACTTATGCATCGCTAGCCTCTCTTTAAACATTCAAATGGTTTTACCCACATATAGTTTAGGGCACGGACACATAATCAGATACGCAACGTACTTGCTATCACACGATAACCGTTGATGAATTTTAAACCTAAGGTCCAAAGTAGGATGTTGAAACACCTCCCCTAAGATCAAATATCTACAATATATGCAACCCATACATTTATGAACACCTTTCTTAACAGTGAGCCAATTTCTCGGCAACACAGGTTTAATTTCATTGTGCACAAGCTTTTCTTTTAAATTAGGGCCACGTTTTAAAACTGATCAGAGGATAAGTCAAAAAAGAGAACCATTTTTTGAGGTCTGTGGCAATAATGTGCCAATGTTCATATAGTGCCCGTTTCATCACAGAGGACATGGTGGAAAAAGTTGTGCAGGACTGTGATTGTCATTGTCCTTGGGTTTAACATTATTCAATAAGTCATCTCATTTCAAAAGAAGGCAATGTGAAATAGCCCCAGTAACTTCTTGTTGACGATAGCCACGTTGGAGAAAGCAATCACCAATAGCATGTAATGCAGATTGTAATTTGTCAGGATCCGAAATAAATCTAACAACTCTAATGAGTTGAGAATACGGAAGTCCAGATATAAGCGGTTTTGTGTGAAAACTGTCGGCTAAAAGTAACGTATTCTTATCTGTACCTTTACAAAAAGTTCAGTAGAGAAACCACCAGTGCCTTGAGTAATCAAAATATCCCAAAAACTGATTTGTGAACATGAATGATTTAAAGTAAATCTAATAGTAGTTTCCAATGAATTAACGTATCCAACAAACTGTAACAAAAGGTCCAAGCAAAAAGAGGTCATCAATATAACGAACAAAAAAAGAGATGTATTGAGAAAAAACAGGGTAACCAAAAAATGTGACGTTGTTCATAACCATGCATGAATAAATTGTTGTAGGATGGGGCCATTAGGACCCCATCGCTGTTCCTTAAAGCTGCAAATAATATGAATTCTGAAACAAAAAGTAGTTATGCTGTAAAATAAACCACATAAGTGAAAGTAGAAAATCAGCTGGCAGACCCTCATAGTTTTCAAAAGTCTGTAAGGCAGATTTAGTGACTTAATTTCCCTCAGTGTGTACAATACTAGTGTACAGACTAGTTGTATCCAGGGTGGCCATAATGCAATGACCAGCCAATGATTGAACACTGTTAAGTTTAATGATGAAATCTGTAGAATCTTTAACATAGCTCTGGGTGTTCTGTACAGCAGTTTGAAGGTAGAAGTCCATGAATTGGGACAATGGCTGGCAAAGTGAATCCCTTGAGGAAATGATAGGTCTCCCCGGCGGGTTGACAAGTGTTTTGTGTATTTTAGGAAGTAAGTATATCAAAGAGGTGACTGGGGTATCCTGTTGAAGAAAACGTAATGTCTCATTAGATATGTCGCCCTGCTGACATGTCTTAGTGAGTAGAAGATCAATTTCCATCTTGTAATCATACGTCGGGTCAAAAGGTAAAACCTTATAGCATCTATCATCTGACAGTTGTCTTAATGTCTCTTGGATATAATCTTCTTTATTAAGGATGACAACGGCTCCGCCCTTGTCGGCAGGCCTAATGACAATATTGGGATTAGTTTGTAAAGACTTAACTGCCACTTTTCATCAAAGCTAAGGTTAGAGTGTTTTATTCTCCCTGCTGACCATTGTGCCATAATGTCTCTTTTGACCAGTCTAATAAAAGTGTCAATAGAGTGGTTGACCACTGGAGGGTCAAAGGTAGACCTCATAAAATCACGGAGCTTTAATAATCGTTGAAAACTAAAATGATCTACTTCAATGTCAAACCTATCCGGTTGGTAGGTCTCCACAAATGGTAGGGGAATAACTAGACAAATTGTAAACAGCTATTTCTATTTCTTTTTGAACTGCAGTTTTCCGATGTTTGTGCCTCTTGCCTCCTCACCGCCTTGATTTCTTGTGTGCCTGCTCTTGGTGCCTATATCCTCCCTCAAAAAATGGGGCTTATTGGGTCTGTCATGTTGAGAACTGTAGAGTCACTTAATGAAGTCTGAGACTCCAAATCCGTATAAGCTCTCTCAGCGAGTGGTCTCTGTGAACGTTTTGGATTACTTTTAAAATGAAAGGTGGATGCATTATTTGTCAAAGGATAAACCCTGCTTTCCCTATAATCTTCCATTACCTTTTTGTATTTTTCTTTTTTTTAAGCAAGAAGGTCAGACTCAAATTGCGTTAGTGAACTTTCTAGTTTCTAGTAGTTTTATCGTCTTTCAAAGATTTAAGACCTGAGGCCTCCAACTGGGAAATATCCTGCTACATGTTGTCAATGTCG
The DNA here is from genome assembly GCA_011038615.1 of Limnodynastes dumerilii. Taxonomy (NCBI): domain Eukaryota; kingdom Metazoa; phylum Chordata; class Amphibia; order Anura; family Limnodynastidae; genus Limnodynastes; species Limnodynastes dumerilii. Next base: position 10,302 of record WWET01010137.1, read on the forward strand.
CTGTTAACTTTTTCTATTACAAGGATCATAAAATCAAAAGAACATTGATTAAGGATATGGCACCACTGTTGGCAGAAGGACTTATCCCCAATGCCAATAGTGGACTGTATGCGCAATCTGAATTCTTTAGGAATCAACCTTTCCTTGTGGTATTGGGATAATGTTAATGCATGCAATTTAAGGTCAATTTCACATTTCTTCAATTTTAATAAATCTTGATATATTTCAAAAGGAGTGTCTATATCAAATGCCAAACAATCAGTGTTACTATTTAAAATCTGTAAGACGTCATCCGAGGTATACCGCTTAGTAGTGGTATAATCATCAGAACCACCAGCTACATCCATATTGAAAAAAATACTTTACTTACAAATCTCCAAACTATTGCTGTGGTGCATAGCCAAAAAGAAGTCAATACAAAAAAGGCCACATAGTGGTAGGCACGCACTCACTAAAATATATAATTCACAGTTTTCTAGGGGTGCACGACAAAAAGAAGTATATATAAAGTTAAGCACAGAGGCCTGTCAGCACTACCCAATGAGTAGAGGCAAATAAATACTTTTTAAATATAGAAAAATATCTTTTAATTTTCGAAAGTTACACCAAGGTGACAACTCACCCAACAAGGTGCATAAATGCAAAAAAAGTGCACAGTGCCAAAGAAACAAGAATAGCAGCTAGATAAATCTCCAAATGCTGAAATGCAGCTTAATGAGTCTCCAAACATGGGTATATTCAATCACATGGTAGTAGCATCATAGTGTCCATTACGTCAATGATAGCTTCAAATAATCAAACAGGATTTCCCTCATAACTATTAGAAATTCCACTTCTAACTGTGACTACATACAGCAGTGGTATAAACTAGTTATTAGACTAAGGCAACAATGGTCAGCTGATGGTCATAGCATTCAAAAGCGAGTCAGGAGACATAAGGCATCAAAGCAAATTAAGGAGCATCAAAAGACCACACACACTAAACAGACTATTGTATGGCACAACACATGGAGTGCACGACTAAAGATATAATATAGAAAAAAGGCATAGCAGCCAATCAACACTACCTAATAAATTGGCAATTTGGTACAATATACAAAAAATGATATCTATCCATACATGCGATATACCGAGGAAGCAATTCATCATGGAGGTGTATAATACAAAAAAGTGCTAAGTGCAAAAAAAAAATTCTGGGTAAGGTTTAAAAGGTTTTTTTTGTTTTTTTTTGTAGTTAATTAGCCAACTGTGCTAATTGTTTGGGCTATGGTAATTGATTATTTCCTTGTGTGTTATATAAATGGGCTTTAGTTTAAACCTGCCAAGGTATAACCTGCCTACTTTTCATATCCTGCTTTTCTAAGCATTGGTTTTCCAAGCATATTGGAGTTGTAACTGGAGTTTGAACTGGATTTGGGCCCCTTTTAAAAGTAGTTGTGTGATTTGTTGTTAAAGCGAAGTTTGCTGATTTTTTTTTTAATCAAATAAACCTTCTAGTTTGTCTACTCCTGTGCATTGAATTGGTTGTGATGCTTTTGTTTTGCGTGAGACAATTTGGAAACTCAGGTGTTGTCCAATCTGTTAGAAGATGTCTTTTTTGCAGGATGAGATAGTTAGAATGCATGGTGAGATATGCAGGATGTCTGCATCTTTGATTCCACCATTGCCTCAGAGAGTTCCCAGGACTATGGTGAGGAATGCTTGCAAGAAGGTTCCAATTGTGCAAGGACACATTGCACAGCCTCTGCCCTTACATAACTCATATGCAGCACTTGGAGGCCTGGAGTGCACTTCAACAGGTAATGTAGTGCATGAGGTGTTGAGGGAAACTGATGGTGAGAAAAGGGAATCCCTGAGAAGGACTGCACTTTTTGTGGGGGATTCTATTGTTTGTGGGGGATTCTATTGGGTATCCAGCTGGGAAGATGACCTGAAAATAGGAATTGGGTGAAGTGCTTTCCTAGAGCTACAGTTCCACTTGATAAAAAGCGTGTTTTAAATATTGTAAAGGCAGTGAGCAAGGAAAGGGAGGTTGATGTCATTATCCATCTTGGGACAAATGACTTAGCCAATGCTGGAGTTGTGGCTGTCAGAGATGAATTTAAGTTGGGAGTTGGGAACTGCTCTTAAGCAGGTGGCAAATACTGTTACTTTTTCGGAAGTGCTGCCAGTACACAGATATGAAGAAGGTAGAATGTGGCACATTCATTATTTCAATCTGTGGCTTAGGAAGTGGTGTCATGAGGAAGGATTTGGGCTCATAGAACATAGCCATTCCACCTGGCAAAATAGGAACTTGTATAAAA
>WWET01010138.1:2477-19895 GCA_011038615.1 Limnodynastes dumerilii
CATCAAGTTCAACCTATTTTGGATCTCCTGCGATCCCTATCTTTATAATTGAAGTTAATCCATATGAAGCAACCTCCAAACTGTTCCAATCTGAAAAAAAAAAATCCCTGCTGACCCAAGATGACCGTCCGATTTCTCCCTGGCTCCACTACTGTCCTTCATTTAAATTAGCGGTTCTGGTAACCCTGGATGTCCTTTTCTGCAAAAACATATCTAACCCCTTCTTAAACATCAAGTGAAACTGCCATCACAACCTTCCCTGAAGAACCCTTTCCTTTGCTGGTTGTGAACATAACATGCTGGTTGTGTGGTCAAGAACATAAAAAAGGTATATAAGGGCAATGCTGTAGAAGAGATGCAGGAAGGAAGTTCTGGCCAGCCACAGATGGAAGACAAAAGGCGAATGGGTAGACAAAAGAACTTCCCTGTTCTCTCACTATTTTCCTTCATTTATGGAATGGAAAATAAACTGCTCCCTCAACCATGGGCATTGAATATTTAGGAATAAGGCCTCATCCTTTTTATATCCACTAAAGAATACCAGCGGCACACTGACGCCAAATTCACTTCCAAGCCTCAAACAATTGTCACCAGTGTTATAGGCTTAAATATCTAATTAAGAGCAGATACTATGTGCTATTGAAAACAGTAGGTTCTTTAAAAATATGGTTAGCCCTATATTATTGGAGACATTAAGCAATTGTGCTTTAAGGGCTCTAAGCACTATCTTATTGAGGGCACTAAATAACGTTGTTGATGATAGATAATGCTGATGGACCTGATTCAGAGTATCGCATCCATGTGAAATTCACACAGATGCAATGCTTTTTTAAGGAACTGCTAAATGCGGAAGGAAGTCGGATTGCTGGCGGAGTTTATGGTATTTGCCAGAATCCGATTCTGACTGCAAAAGGGGGTGTGCCAGGATATTTATGTGGCTATGTATTTTATGTATGTTGGGGCACATGTGGCTATGTATTTTATGTATGTACGGGCATATGTGGCACTGTATTTTATTTATTTATGGGCATATGTGGCAATGTATTTTATGTATGTTGGGGCATATGTGGCTATGTATTTTATTTCTCTTGGGGCATATGTGGCTATGTATTTTATTTCTCTTGGGGCATATGTGGCGCTGTATTTTATTTCTCTTCTGGCATTTGTGGCACTGTATTTTATTTCTCTTCTGGCATATGTGACATTGTTTTTAATGTATGTTGGGGCATATGTGGCACTGTTTTTTATGTATGTTCGGGCATATGGGGCAATGTTTTTTATTTATGTTGGGCATATGTGACTTTGTTTTTAATGTATGTTGGGGCATATGTGGCACTGTTTTTTATGTATCTTCGGGCGTATGTGACATTGTTTTTTATTTATGTTGGGCATATGTGGCATTGGTTTATATTCATGTTGGGGCATATGTGGCATTGGTTTGTCTTAGTTAAGGGGCATTTGTGGAATGTATTTTTTTTTTTTTTGTGGGGGAACATGGAGCTTTGCTTTTTTTTTAGGGAGAGGCCACTGTATGTTTTTTTTGCAACTAAATGGGCATGTGTAGGGATTTGGGACAGGGCATGCTGCCGATAGTAGTTCTACAAACGCTAGCATGCCTTGTCATTCATGGGCATGCTTGCGCCTGTAGTTCTACTACCGACAGTATGCCCTGTCGGCCGGGACTTTATTTATTTATTTTTTACACATAGGTTGCGCCGGCAGGGCAGCCTTGTACATCCGCATACTACTCTGAACAGCACCCTACGTGCTATTCTGAGTGGGCTATAGGATGCACGGAAGTGCATCCTTGAATAGCCCGTAGTCGCACATGCTCGTAACTCTGAATCCGGTCCGATGTCTACACTTTTTAGAGGGGGTACTCCATGTTGTCACCTTTTCACAATTACCTGGTACAGGACTTTTTTCTGTAACTATATAAAGTCATAAAAAGTAGTGTAGGCACTACTGTGGTGGAAATAGTGTACTGTGGGCATGACTGTGAGGCATTTAAAGGACTTTTGCACTGAACTGAAATACTGGGATAAACAAATAACTTAATGGGCTGGATCCAGACTTAAGTGCTTGAAATTAGTTACTCCTGGGCTAAACCATGCTGATTGCAGGGGAGTCATATTTCATTTGTTGCAAACAGTATTAGAGTTGAGAGGTGATGTTTCCTATCCCAAGCCTAAATAACAGTGTGATAGTAAAGCTGGTCAGTATCTGTGTGCAGGAAGCAATTCAAAGATAAATCCCTGGCTGGTCAGTATCTGTGTGCAGTAAGCAATTCAAAGATATATCCCTGCATGCAAAGAATAAAATTAACTTGACTCCCCTGCAATCAACATGATTTAGCCCAGGAGTAACTAATTTCAAGCACTTACTTAAGTCTAGATCTAGCCCGTGTGTGTATCGGTACCTTTATTATACAAAAAAAACACTGTCTGTACTACAGATTCTTATAATACACCCAATGTAACACAATAATATCTTTAAAAGCTTCTACATATTTAAATATATGTTTTGACAGACTTCTATAGAAAGTGGTTTAAACAGAAAGCATCTTATTAATTATGCATGCTGTAATATGTAGTTGTGATTTTTTAGAATGGAAATAAAATAAAAATGCTCGCTGTAGTCTCTGCCATCTGCTGTTCAGGAAAGACTAAAACATATTACAGCCATTGTCTAGATATAAAAGAAGTGCTCTTACATCTAGCAACATCTGAAGGAGCTTTTTTTGGGGATGAAAGGCATCATCAAATCAATATCAAGATATGTAAATATATACATCAAAGTGCTTACTGTATGATAAATTATTTTAAGGTTAATACTTATATATGTGTTCAACTATTATCTAAGCATTAATTTTTATACTCTGTAACATTCAGGTTCCACAGAAAAAGAGTTAACTCCAGTGCACACACACCTGCCTTGTGTCCAATCTAGAACTCACACTAATGACCATTTTCTGCCAGACACAAGCTCTATTCCTCTCTCTCTCTTTTTAAATCACATTTTATTTCCACACCAGCTGCTTAGGCTTTGAGACAGATTGGAAGATCAGATATCACAGCAGTCAATGAATCTAATTTTTCAATATCATTTGAGATAATTCTATACTCATTGTCGATGTTGGAAATAGCTCTGGTTCATTGCCAAGGAGTTAACTTTGACTTTTCAGATTTCGGAGCGTCCTCCATATATAAATAGTAATTGAAATCCCTCCTCGATCGTTACGCTGCACTGTGGTATCAAGGCAGTTCTATCTTTGTTGTAACATGTCAAATGGAGGGTAAAATTTGTGTAAAGCTGCAGGCTTTGATTTGCAAATGTGTATATAGGCACTCACAGGACCAGTATTGGGGCTTTTAGCATTGTTTACTTTGCTGCCCTCTAGCTTTTTAAACTAACATTCTTGAAATTCTTTCTTGCACTACACTTTATAAAAATTGTGATTTGCATTAAAGGTCATTTATTAATGATGCCACCAGTTTTCATGCAGGAGGCTAGAGGTTTTTACTCTATTTCAGTTGTTTCTTTACTATATATGAGGGAAATTTCTAAGATCAGAGACTGAGCATAGTTTAGAGAATAATACATCGATGCAATTTCCATCATTATGAGTTGGTGAATCACTCCAATGGGAAAGGCCAAAAGATGAGGTTAGAGAGAAAAGCTTAGTGGCATCAGGAGATGAAGGGTTGTTAATGTGGATATTGAAATCACCTATAATAATGGTAGGTATGTCAGAGGATAAGAAATGAGGATGCCACACAGAGAAGTGTTGAAGAAATTGTTGGAAGGATGTATTGAGGAGGCGATAGAGTTGAGAAAAAGAGTTGAAAATGCAAATAGCATGTACTTCAAAGGATGTTAAAATAAGTATAGGAACATTGTATAGAAATGTGCAATTTGGGGAGAGAAGAAGTCCAACCCCACCTCCCCGCCTGTCTCCAGGTTTGGAGGCATGAGTATAATGGAGTCTATCATATTAGAGTGCAGCAGGTAAGGCAGTGTCTGAGTCTGTGAACCATGTTTCTGTTATTGCAAGAAGATTGAGATTGTTAGAAAGGAAGTATTCATGTACAGAGGTTAGTTTATTGCAGACAGAGTGTGCGTTCCAAAGTGCACATTTTAGGGTTTTTGGGCCAGATCCAGACCTATGTGCACTTTAAGTATGATCTCATAGCGTATTTATGCGATCGTAAGTACTATGCACTCCCCCAGGCACTCCCCTCCTTTGCTCGTAATTTAGCTGTTTTACGACTACCAAACCCTACTTTAACTTTTCCAAGCATAACCGCATAACCGCGCTCGTATGTAGCATCCTGATGGTCGTAACTGCCTAACCCAGCCCATACTGTACAATTGAAATGCCTCCATTGTGTATTTACGGCTAGTGTAGGGTTGACACGGTCCTTCATATGTAGTTACGAAATAGTTACAATGCGTAACATCTGCTGTGCGCATTCACAGAATGTACAAGCAGTCGAAGTTACGCAAGCAGCTTGCTTAGTTCTGGATCTGGAACTTTGAGAGTGATGGGTGAGAGGTTTTGTGTTTGAGGTTGTCTGGGCTTCTCTAGAGTGTTAAATGTGAGTGATTTGTATGAGATAGCTGAGGAGGCCCTGGATTTGGAGATATATCACCAGCTAGAATATCACCAGAATAAAAAAAAAAATATAGAAGATGACTGTGTGATCAAGGGGATGTGTAATTGTGGTGAGCTTTTGTAGAAATTGGAAACAAACATTTAATGTAAGGTGTGTTAATAAGAGGACGGTAGGGCAGAGTTGAGGCAAAGTAGATTAAGGGATGTGAAGGTAGGGGAGTTGAAATGTATTTAAATGAATAAAAGCTTGGGGGGGGGGGCATTGTTTGGCTTTAGAGGAAAGAATTGCAGATTGAAAGGAGTAAAATGCAGACATTATAATAAAGCATGGTTTTTAATGGAAAATAATATTGGCACTGGAGTTATGCAGGCCAAGGTTTGTTGAACAAAAGCAGTCACTAAAAGCATCAAATCAAGCAGAGTCTTATCTTGTTGCATGCAAGGAGATCTGGAAGGAGCCTCTAGGATAAGCACATCAAGTAACTTTGATTGTAAGAATTTCCTTAGAAGCAGAGATGGCTAATATGGTGTTTCCCTCTGCTTTCCTCCAGTTTAACTCCAGCGTAAACACACTTAGGGGTCTGTTTACTTATAATTTCATTTTTGAATGAACGTTGCTGATCCAGGCTTGCTTCTATTACTTACACTTATAGCGAGGTCCCGCAATGATCTGCAAGGTCATTGCAGGGCCTTTCATTCAACCAAAGCTTGAATTAAGTCAATTTCAAGTCCTGACATGAGAAACACTGCACATGTGCAGGGTCTACATGTCGGGACAGGCATCTGCAGGCTATGGCCTCACCTGGACAGGTAAGCAGCCTGCGCTAAGCTAAAATATAGGCAAACATCTTCACAGCAGGTAATAAAAAAAATACTGTTAAAAGGAAATTCATGTAGGCATATGAGAACTACTCATTTCTAATACAAGTATGATTGAGGCAGCACTATTATTCTTACCTTAGTAAGAATCAGTAAATATTATTCTATACAACCTAGTAAAAAATGTAGCTCCCCCCATTTTGATGGACAAGTTACTGTGAAGAGGAAAACAGCGACAATGGGCCAGATCCTAAGCTAAGTACGCTAGCGAATTTATGCTAGGCGATTATGTCATTTCACCCGTTTTTATTTACTGCGCATGCGTGTGGCAGATGTTACGCCACGTTACTCCTAACGTACGTACCATCAGCGTAAATACGAATGAGAGGAGGCATCAATGCGACACGCGTAATTACACTTTGGAGGCAGGGGAGGCATTTAAATTGGATAGTATGAGCTGGGTTTGGCCGGCACATACGTAAATGCATTACGTACGTCAGTACTGACACGTTGAAAAGTTAAGGTAGGGTTTGGGCAGCGTAAACCGGCCAAAGTACGTATGAGCAAGGGGAGTGCCTAGGGGAGTGCATAGTAATTATGCTATCGTAAATACGCTACGCGTTATTACGTAACAAGCGCATAGATCTGGATCTACCCCAGGAGGCTGGACACAAATACAAAGGGAAAAAAGTTGATGGCACATTTTTTTCCATTAGTTTTATAGAATTTCAACTAGTAGTTTATATCATTTACATAATATCCTAGCATAGCTAAACAATGACTCTCAACTCTGCACTCACTGCCCTCCACCATTCCATTCACTACCTTTTTGTTCCCCTCATCTTTATAGATAAGAAAATGTAACAACTCTGGGGTTTAAAACTACACCTTCTTTAGCTGTGAGATACATTGCTAGACTCAGGTCACTTACTTTATTTACATAGATTAAAGACATTGAATTTCAATCCCTATTCTTGAGTTATGAAATGATCATCAAAAACAACACAAGCAATTTCAATTTTGTATTTTTATAGTCCCAATAAATCCTCCAAAGCAGATCTATTTGTACATCCTTTTTGTATATTATCATTGTTGAAATTACAAACAAGTCATCCCACAAGGAAATCTAATGTCTTTCTTCCACCTCTAAATCACCCACATCTTTTTCTGAACAAGATCCAATATTCTGTCATTTAGTAGGATGCTCAGCAACATGCTTATTACTAAATAAATGTCAAGATAAATTAATGCACATGAGTAAATTAGTGAAAACATTAGAACCATAAGTGCTTCATGCCCCCAAGAGAAGTCTCATTACATTGTAAGATAGGACTTGTTAATTTATTTCCTAATGAAAAAGAATATTAATTAGTATTTCTCAAAGAAAAAAAAATGCATAAAATATATCACATTATTAAGGAAAATATCAAATGACCTTTATTATGCATAGGTACATACACTGGAATTGACCTGTAGGTCCACTTATAGTTCATTCTCTCCTCTTTTAGGTTCGCCCTTGCACTCACCAAGCAATCTTTCATCAAGTCCCTCATCCTCTCCCAATCATCTAACCTCCATCACTTCTTTGCCACCAACTCTTTTCTTCCCCTCCTCCTCCACCCCCTCTCTCCATTTCTGCCTCTGACTTTGTCACCTTCTTTATTTCCAAGATTGACTTAATCAGGGGCTCCATCTCCTCTACCATCACCTCTCACCCCCCTCCATCGCCACCTTCTCATCTCCTCTATCTACCTATGTCTACCTTCATCCCCATCTCAGTTGAAGAAGTTCACACCCTTCTTTTGTTATCCCCTCTGTTTCTCCCTCTTTCCACCTGCTCTCATCTTACCCACCTCTTTAACTTATCCCCCTACTTTGGCTTTTTCCCCCTCCCTCTTTAAACATGCTCTTGTCTCCCCCATCTTTAAAAAACCCAACCTTGACCCCATCTCACCCTCAAACTACCAACCCATCTCCCTTCTCCCCTTCACCTCCAAGCTGCTTTAACGGCTTGTTTACAACCATCTAATCAGCTACCTTACAGACAACTCTATCCTAGACCCTCTTCAGTCTGGGTTCCACTGCCTCCACTCCCCTGGAACTGCCCTGACTAAGGTCACAAATCATCTACTCTCTGCCAGATCTAAGGGCCACTTCTCCCTTCTCATCCTCCTGGAGCAGCCTTTGACATGGTTGATTACTCTCTGCTGCTCCACGGGGTAGATCCAGAACTACGTCTGTCTTCCATAGACGGACGTAATTCAATGAACAATAGCTACTGCGTATGCGTAGTAGCTATCGTACGTAATCTGCGTATCATTTCGATACGTAGATTGCATATATGCGAAGACGAACGTAGTTCTGGATCCGGCCCCACAACCTTTACTTTCTTGGCCTCTCTGGCACTGTCAATTCCTGGCTCTCCTCCTATTTCTCGGATCACTCCTTCACTGTCTCAAACCCCCAGCTCCTCCTCCCCTACCACTTCTCTTCCCATTGGTGTTCCCCAGGGCTCAGATCTTGGTCTTCTTCTCTTCTTGCTCTACACTTCATCTCTGAGTGACCACATGAGCTCCCTTGGTTTTCACTACCACCTCCATGCAGATAACACTCAAATCTATATTGTCTCCTCCGACATCTCCCCCTCTCTCCTGTTCAAAGTATCATCTTAGATACTCTAAGCCATCTCCTCATGGATGTCCAGTGTTTTCTCAAGCTTAACATAAACAAAACTGAAATCATAGTCTTCCCTCCTTCATGTATCCTCTCTACCCCAACTATCTTCATTACTATTAGTGACTTCAACATCTCCTCCTCCACCCAAGCACGCTGCCTTGGTGTCATCCTTGACTCCTCAGTTTCCTTTACCCCTTACATCCGTGCCCTCTTACTGTCCTGCTACTTTCACCTCTGCAACATAGCTCGCATTAGACCCTTTTTAACTGATGATGCCACTAAAACACTCATTCACTCTCTCATTATCTCCCATAATGACTACTGCAACATTCTTTTCTCCGACCTCCCTCTGGTCCATCTCCCTCCCTTAAAATCCATACTGCTGCAGCCAGACTCATCTTCCTCTCCAAACACACTGCCTCCACTTTTCCTCTCTGTCTATTTCTACACTGGCTTCCGGTCCTTTTCAGAATTCTCTTCAAGCTCCTCACCACAACTTACAAGGTTCTCTTCTCCTCCATAGTTCCCTACCTCTCCTCCCTTATCTCCATCCACACTCCCTCTCGACCCCTCTGGTCTGCTGGTGACCCACCTTTTCTCTCTTCTGTCTATCTACTATCGTTATTTATCTGCTCCTACACACATTTTCAGCATTTTCATTTTCCATACATATTGTTCTGCTATTTTTGTACTGTACTTTATTTTTGCATGGTACTTGTATTGTATTCCTTGTTGTATCCTTATTTGAACTTGTACCCTGTCTGTTAATACTGTTGTATATGTAACTCTTGCCTTTGTACAGCGCTGGGGATACCATGTGGCACCTTATAAATAAATGATGATGATTATTATTATTATTATTAATAATAATAATAACAATAATAATAATAATAATAATAATAGTGGGGTTTAATATGGCGGGACGCTGTCTCCACGTGGCCCTTCGGTATCTCGGTAAACCCGCTTACTCCCTGTATCGGCACCCACTGTGCTTGCCGGCCAGCAGCTGTGCCGACGGGGATACTTTGATTGTAGGCGCTGAGAGAGAGAGAGGCCATTGTACTGAAGATTATCTTCCATTTTACCAGCCAGCCTCTTCATCTATTTTGGTTCCAATTGTGTTTGCCGGTCAGTAGCATTGAAAACGGGGCTCCATCGGATATCCCTAGGACTTGAAAATACCAACGATATAAGGTATATTTGGTCTATGACCTTTCTTAGACTGTGCCTGTTCATACTGTTTTATTGGAAGTTAACCAACCACTATATCCACGCATCTTAATATATTTGTCACCTGTAGTATGACAATACTGAATTGTAATCTCTGAACAGGCTCCACATTACCCTCTCGAGAGGACCCTTTTTTGATTGAACTGCCTTCAGCTTTGATAGCTGTATCCATTTCTAATTTGTTAGTAATTTGTGGAGCAAAAACGACACAAAGTTTCTTTCAACTAACATTGTAACCTGGCTGCCTGATCAACAGCCAAGGTTTACTTATTATTTACCATCTGGTGCTGTGCAGATTTGTTACGTTTCTATTATGCTTATATTTGTTTTTATACCTGTTTATATCTTGTATTAAATATATACTTTTATGTATTACTGATAGTTAGACTCTAGCGCTTCCATTATTCTAACTTCTATTCTATTTTTTGGGGTCCCCATCTCCCCTTCAGGAAAGCTGCTCAGAGTTTCCCTTCAGTAATTTTATGTGAATTAGTGCACACTGCAGTTTGCGTAGCGCTCCTACTATTTTTCATTCAATAAATAAAAAGTGTATGAGGAAATATATTATTTTAAATTAAAACAGCAGTTTATAATGATTTTGAAATCTGAATGTTTGTATATTTGCAATGAGATAAATAAGAATGGTGATGTAACGGCTGACCGTTGACTATGAAATCATGGTTTTCCACCGATTTTCTTTACACTTCATTTTAGATTAGGTGCATCCTTTCGCAAACACATAAATTAACTATTTTACAATGGATTTTTATTTTTATATAACACACATACATATAAAAGGCCACAAGTTTAAATGACACTTTTTAATTTACAATAACTGCTGAGTTACTTCTACTACAGAAGTAAGTTATATAACTAAAATACAAAAAGATTGTTTAATTTGGGTTTATAGTTTACTTATTTAACTATATCTACATGTATATTCACAGAGATATTGAGAAATGAATGACACAATGAATTTATAAGAGGTACTAATAGATTCCTTACATTAATACTATACAGGCTTATTAGATATGGAATAAAAAAATCTTTATGCATAACAAACATTTAAATGTTGGTTTTAGCTGCTGTGTTGCTGTGTGCATTATTGTTCTAATCAGGGTTTGCTTTTCAGCCAGCAGATTGTGGACTACTTCAGTAGCTACAGTTACAGTTGTTTAAGTATTTGTTTTTTTAGTTTCCTTTTACATTACCTACATTTTGTTTAAATTGGAAACAAATAATTGTCATAGTGAGAATTATTTTGTCCTTTTGGTTTAGTAATTGAGTTTCACATATGTAAAAATACTGTAGGTGTCTATGGTCATTTGCACTTATAACTTGCTGGTCAAACCCATTATCACTATCTCACACTATGAGCTCAGTGTACTGACAAGACAGCATTGTGACAAATGGAGATTCATACAACTGATATTAATTTGGTGTATAAAAATGTATATTACTGTGCCTAAAATACAACCACTGGTAGCAGTGAAAATTACTCTTGTTCTGTGCAATCATTTTTGCTTTTACGATACTTTAGTATCTGTCCTCTTCAAATTTATGTAGTGGTGTCAGTTGTACCTGATGTATAGTTATAACTTCAAAGTATATATATAAATTTATGAATATTATTTTAATAACACACACAATTTAGAAGGTAAATATATTATTTATGAATCCATTGATTAAGCAGTAATCTCATTTCTCAAATTCATTGTGCCAATGTTAGTCAGCTTTATAAAAATAATATATTGAATAATTGTGCTTTTCAAGTGAAACAAATGATTAAATTGGGCTGCTTTTCTAATCAAATAAACATGATGACTAATAAACTAAAAATATAACAACACACTATGTGATAATGGTTGTCAAATGGAGGAAATTAGGAATGTCAACTACAGGATGCTATTTAAGACTCATCACTTTTTATTATACAAAACTTAAAAGAAATTTGAACATTTTACCTTCACTTTATTATCTTGTAATATCTCACCATGAAATGAAGTCTCGTTAATAGTTTAATATATCTTTAATGTGACAAAGATTTTAATAAGCCAAAATAAATATATAATTAAATATATATGTGGCAGTAATTAATTATTCTAGGGGACCTCAGTGTCAATAAAGACACTCTATTTAACATAAATAGAGTTCTTTTATTTTCATGAACACCTTAGTGAACCAGAAATTGTTTGATATCTAGTTTCAGGGGACAATTACAGAAGAGCTAAATTTCATTGCCATCCGTCACCTAAAGTTATTTACTTTCTGACAATTGGGAGCTGATCTAGAGTTTTTCACAGAAACATGCAACTCTGGATAGGATTTAGGAAAGCGGTTGCAGTCTCTGGTCCGATAACCCGGTTTGCGAAATAGAGACAACCGAAAGTTACTTTTCAGCTGTCTCTATTTAGAATAGGGGGCCATTTTAGAATTTTTTTCTGAATGGGTGAGTGTGCCGATTAGCATACTCACCCATTCGTTTTCGCAGACCTGCCGGAAAACAGCTACAGAGAGGTAAGTAACCTCTCTGGGGCATTTTAGTATTAGGGGGGGGTTAGGGTTAGGTGCTTAGGAGGGGATGGTTAGGGTTAGGACCATAGAAGGGGATGCTTAGGGGCAGGCTGTGGGGAAGGTTGTCTTAGGGTTAGGCTGTAGAGAAGAAAGTATTAGTGTCAGGCTAGGGAGAAGGGAGTGTTAGGATTAGACTGCGGGGAAGGAAGGGTTAGAGTCAGGCTGCGGAGAAGGGAGGGTTAGGGTTAGGGTAATGGAAGGGGAGGGTTAGGGTTAGAATTAAGGGAAGGGTTGGGGTTAGTTTATCCACTCACCTTTCATCGGAGCACCATGTTCGGTGCTCCGGGGATCGATTGCTATACCTCTTCGAGTATAAGCAATCGATATGCCAGCCAGTTTGAAAAAATTCGATAGGGCCGTTCTTAGTGGGGACCCACATCTGTAGGAAAGTGTCCCCCGCAGTCGGAGCTTTATTGAAAATGACCTGCACCTTCCACTTACACCATCCCCTGACATCTTTCTCAGCTAATGTAAATAAGAAACACACCCTTTTTCTCATATAAATATGGTGGAATGAGTTGTTCCACTAGTGCAGTGCAGTCAGATGCGGACACAGGCGGATGACCAGCAATGTGCCCATCTTTCTGTGCTCGCTTCCGTTCTCAGCATGCCCAGTGCTCATTAAGCTGTCCTTTTTGTCTGAAAGCTATGGATCTGCTTCTTGGTGTTGTTGTTTCAGTATAATGCCAAGGATGAGAAGCAGTCTCTGGATTAGGGGATGATTTATGAAAATATACTCCAATAATTGTTGTAATTATGTAAGAACAACCTCTCTGAGTAAAGTTGCTGGCAGTTTAATTTAGTCAGAAGTGTCTTGAGATAATGTCTTGAGATAGGTGATAGAATGCAGTGGGTACAGTATACTGAGCTGGGAGTTAAATGGCTGACAGGAAAGGAGACTCATAGAAGAGAGAGAACATAGAATGTACTGAAAGCTACTCACTAAACAATGCTCTTATTTCTTGTGTTGATCAATGCATCATCAGAACAGGATCGAAATTATGTAAAGTCATCTAATAAATATATAAATTCATTCATTATGAATGAATTAAAGTGTGATGCTTTTTTTGTGGCAAAATACCACCTATCTGTAGCAAATAAATAGGACTTATTCATCTCCAGCTCGCCAAAGAGATTCTCTGGGCCCGATTCAATTAGGTTAAATCGTTCGCCGGCGTATTTTTAACGCTATTTTTAGCAAAATTACGGTCGATATTTTTTTTCCTATTCAATTATTTTCTAGCGTTAAAAATACGCCAGTTTTTTAACGATATCGTTAATAAAAAAATTTGCTCCTATGAGAGGTGCGGATTTTTAACAATGCCCTGTCTTGTGCCCCAACAGGGGATGCTGATGCATGTAGAACTACAAGCATCAGCATGCCCATGGATGCCA
The DNA here is from genome assembly GCA_011038615.1 of Limnodynastes dumerilii. Taxonomy (NCBI): domain Eukaryota; kingdom Metazoa; phylum Chordata; class Amphibia; order Anura; family Limnodynastidae; genus Limnodynastes; species Limnodynastes dumerilii. Next base: position 15,787 of record WWET01010138.1, read on the forward strand.
GGGGCCGCTGCGCAGGTGCCTTGGTAAAAAAAAAAACTTTTTTGAACGTCGCTAATGACAGGTAATTGGTCAGTGAGAACGATATTTCAGACACTGGCCAATAACCTGTCATTAGCGCAGGGCATTTCCTGCTAGCAGGAAGTGATTTGTGACGTTCAAAAAAGGTTGTTTTTTTTCCCCGTTAAATTTCTTCTTTGCTGCCTGCTCTTTTTGCGCAGCGGTAAAAAAATATTGAATCGCCGAATTTTTAACGCTAAATAGCCGGCGAAGGCGTTGTATTTTTTCCGATGCAATATTTAAAAAAAAAATACCGCCAACAATTGAATCTGGCCCTCTATGTGTAAAAAGCCTTTAATATTTTACTTCATATGTATTAACTGTGTTCAGTGCTGTCTTTAACTTTTTAATAAGGCACATTTTTATTAAATTGTAACAAAATAACTTGTCTTCACTGCAATAAATGAATGCACTGAAGAATGGAAGTGGTGAAATATGCTGCTGTAGAAATGTCCTATACATTGACAAAAAGGGTAAAATAGAGAAAGTAGAGAAAAACAGTAAAAATGTCAACTTTGAACGAATGAAAATACAAGATGTCATTCAGTATCTTTTGTTGTGAGGTTTGGTACACTCCACCAACTAATGATTCTCTGCTGACATTTTCTTAATATCTCATTCTCTATAATACAGCAATAACAGTTCAAATACTATGCTCCATTTTCTCAAAACTAAAATAATAAAAAGAAACTTTTTTTTTCAGATAACCTTAATATAAGGACATGACTGTTAAGAGAAATATCTTTTACAGCTGCCAGAGGCATATTTCAATCTAGCGTGAAAAATGGCAAAATTAATTAATCACCTCTAAATGGATATTTGATGAATAGCATATACAGGTAATACAACTGCATTCAATAGCCACAGCCATATTAACGGATTAAGCACATGTTTGGGGCAGGTTTATGCAGAATAAAGCACCTCACTAGGGTTATGTTAACATTCCTTAGTTTGTTTACACAGATTCACACATGAACGTGTCTTGCTTGCAAAAGGAATGTCTGCCAATATTTATGCAAATAACGTTGTCATTTTTGATAGGCTTATGTAATTGTGTATTCTCCCTGAGTACATAGTTAAAATTTACTTTTGTTAACATGTTCCTCCTTTTGGAATTGTTTTGTTTGTCCTACCTTCCTCCATTTCTAAAATAAATTTTATCATTCTTACCTACATTAAATTTCAATTTTTCATATAACTTTTTTATATATTTAAATTACATTGATTAAATAATTAAAAAAAAGCAAAACAAAACATTTTTTTTACATTTATTTATTATGCTTATGGTTTATTTCACATAGCAGACCTGTTTGGTGCTGCGTGAGTATGCTCGGTGTTGTCATGGCAACCAAACAAACAAAGAGTTTCGCTGAACTCCGAGTGAATACCCTGTGATGCAAATAAAGTGATTTAAAAACACTGTTGTTAAAACTAAACATCAACTATACGGTTAGGCAAGTACAACATATCTGCAACAGTTAGCTAACAATATAAACAAAGGTAAGAAGGTAGCCTGGTTGGGTCACTGTCCCCATGGCATCTAACCAGGTGTGTCCCAAGCGATGCTCTTAACTAGTAACAAGCACTGTAACCTATAGATCTCCTAATGTTTATGACCCCAATAAGCTCTTAGTTGACCCAGTCCCTAGGTAGGGAACAGAGTAAACACAATGAACAAAATAAACAGCCGATTAATCCCTCTTATAATAACATGCTAAATTTAAACACTCGTTCAGTCCATTTGGTGAAACCGTGTTTAATTTATGGATCCAAAACGCCTCTTTTTGTAGGAGTCTCTGGTCACGATTTCCCCCCAGTTCCATAGGTGGAATGTGGTCAATTATTTTATACGTCAAAGTGGCCAGGCTATGCTTTTGATTGGCAAAATGTCTGGCTACTGGAAGACCTATGACCGCTATTCATTCTCGGAAAATTCGTGTGGTCTCCCCCACATAAACTAGTCCACATGGACATTTGATTATGTAAATGACATACTGTGAAAGGAACGTCAGGTGATAACGGAGTGTGGATGGCTGAGTGTATGCATTTGAAGCATCCTGTTTTCATGGTAAGTGGTTTCTTGATCATTAAGTCGGACTTGACCAAAATGTCCCTTAAATTTTTACTTCTCCGGTAAGCTATAAATAAATATTAGTACACACAAATTAATCTGTATTGTTACAATGTGATTGGGAATAAAAAAAATAAAAAATAAATGAACACATCATAATCTCTTTGGAGCTGCAATGCTATCTGTCATGTCATCATTCCAGTTAATTCTGTGTTACAAACCTATGGGAGACACATGCCCTACAGACGTGCAGATCGGGTTGGAGCTGTGTTGGTCGTATATAAAAAAAAAAAAATACAACATGCCAGTTGTCTGTATATATTACCTACCCAGAAGACTAATCTATGCCGGGGGATCGCCAGAAAAGAACAGACATGACACGCTCCTTCGTTGTTAGTTACGCTGTTGATACGAGGCTGGTACATACGTTCAGAATGTAACATCTGCCGCGTGCATGCACAGTACATACAAAACAGCATTTTTACGTCAGCGGCTAGCGTACTTAGTTCTGGATCTACCTCGAAGTGAGTAAATAGACGTTCATTGAAATGATTGATGTGGTGTTTAACAAATGTTGTGTTTGAAACTGTGTTCTGCTTTTTTGACAGAACACTGTAAACTCCAAATTTCAAATCTAAATCTCTGTCTAAATCTCAACTCTAAGGGCCAAATTTACTAAGGTGCGGGTTTGTATAAGTGGAGATGTTGCCTATAGCAACCAGAGTCTAGCTCTCACTTTCTTTATGCATACTAGAGAATGTCAGCTAAAATCTAATTGGTTGCTATGGGCAACATCTCCACTTTTCCAAACCCGCAGTTTAGAAAATCTGGCCCTAAATCTCAATCCTAAATCTCGAGTCTAAATCTCAATTGTAACTCAATTCTATGTCAACTTTAACTAAACTCTAACCCAACTTTAAATGGACTCTAACTCAACTCTAAATGATTACAAAATTATATATATTATAAGGTTTAAGAATTAAGATCTGGATAGTGTGTTTTAAAATGCAAATATTTAAATGCACCCTAAAACTTTTTGTACAGTAGTCCTTTCTTAATGTTCTGTATACCTTTATAATAGTTCAAACTAAAGTCCACTAAATTATTCTTCTTTGTACTAACATAAATTAGTAGAAATTACTTTTCTCTCTTATTTTTCATTTAGCAGGAAAACTATGAAATGTGCTTTAGGAGACAATAGGAGAGGGGAACCATTGCTTTCTTTGATTGATCTTGCAAAGAAGCAGGGGTTAATGCAGACAAACACTGTCTATCTTTCTTTGCAGCTGCTCCTATGTACTGAGCCAGAAAGTCAGAAAGGTAATATACACTGTATTTCTGGGGAAGTATTTACTTTTGATGTGCAAGATGAGAGAAAGAGTCACATTTCTCATAGGTAGCAAACCAGTTGTCCATTTAAAATGTATTTTAGCCAAATTAGCCAAAAAAAAAATCATAATCCTAGAAAGATGGACAAAATTTTCTAAAGTATGTGTACCTTAAGACACAAAGTATATGCAAATTTTAGAACATTTTAATTTTAATGCTTGATGGCACATGATGGGAGTACTGGGGGGACTGGTGGCACATGATGGGAGTACTTGAAGGGTGGGTGGCACATGATGGGAGTACTGAGGGTGCTGGCATATGATGGTAGTACTTTGGGAGGCTGGTGGCACATGATGTGAGTACAGGGGAGGAGACTGGAGACACATGATGGGGATACTGGGGAGGCTGTATATTTTGCTTTTGGTGTGCCGCAGAATTCTGGAAAGGGCTTAGTGCACGACCGCCGAGTATCGGCGGGGAGCGTGATGCAGGCTCCTCCTTGCTGCACGTGAATGGTAGTCAGATTGGATTACAGCATATGAACGCTGAAGTGTTGGAGACTTTGTCTCGACAATGTAACAAAAAAAGTCTTTACGTGCAGCAAGGAGGAGCCTGCACCACACTCACCGCCGATACTCGGCGGCCGTGCACG
>WWET01010141.1:4650-21747 GCA_011038615.1 Limnodynastes dumerilii
TAATATTATTAGAATTATTGCTTTAATTATTAATAATAACATTTATATAACGCTAAAATATCACGCCTCATTACTAATGAAGTTTAGTTGTATTATTCATGTAATTGATTATTGCAGTCAAATTTCCGTACCACCCAAATTCACTCAATAGAATTTCTAAGCATGTTTTTGAACAATATGCATGGAGCATGACGAGAAATATACAAATAATATATAATAATAACATGATTGAATTATATTTGGTTAACAATGCTTGCATATTACCAAAGTAGATGGTATGTTCTGTGCTGCTTTCTTTGACTGAAGAAGTAACTGTTTCTATTTGTGTTCGCACATACCTGAATGTACACTAGACCAAGTACTTCCATGTTGGAGTCAGCTCTTGTGCTTAATGAAAATACTTACCCTTTAGCATTCTCCACTAAATTCTTATGGTAATATAGATTCATTCAGCTTGCCAAATTCAAAGAAATTTTTTGATTTTTTTTTTCATAACTTTAGTTTCAAGCTCTTTCAGCACTTTCCATATTGCACATTTCCAAAACTTCTTTCTCAAGTTGTGTTTTGTCTGGGAACATAGTAACGCAAATATTGTTTTAATAAGTGCATCATAAACATCCTTCTCTGATTCAGCAAACTGGAAAGTGTTCCAGACATCTATGGTTTATTGGCCAACAACTGGGAGGAATTAGAATTTTTAACACATCCTTTTTCTTGTGTCGATCTATTTCACTTTCATGTAGAGGAAATTTTTATTTAGATATATTCATATTTCTTACTAAGTTACCTTGTTGCTTCAGTTTTAATGGTTGTTTGAAAATCATTCAATTCTTCCAGATGTCTGCCTTCTTCTGTTCTTCTTTTGCAATTCTTTTGTTCTTACTTTCAAGTACAATTTATACATCTTTTAAACACTGTTTTTATTTTTGAGGACATGTGTTTTTTCTCATAAGGTTCACATAGATTAACAAATTTGCTTTGTTTAAGACTCAAAACATTCTGGAAATTAACTATGAATATTGGGGAAATGGAACAACAGGAACATAATAATGCTTTCTACTTGCACTGTAATTATTTGAGAACAAATGTAACTGTTTACAGGCATTTTAAAAACTGTGAGTAAATTGAAGTAAAGCTTCATATTTCAAATTAGAAATGGGAACTTATGAGTCATGTGGAAATATAACATAAATGTAAACACTGAATGAAGTAAAAAAAATTATATTAAATTCTTTACTTGAAACAACACAAAGAAACAAAGATATACATGTAATTTTTACTGCCTAATGCAGTAAAAATAGTGTCTTGGTATGAAGGAATCAGGTCTGAGCATGGCTGGGATTACAAGGACGGGCCTACATTCCTGCATTCTTGTCTACAGTTTTTGGTTGCTGACATATTACACAAATATAATGGTTCTGACAGAGGTGCTGGTTCTCATCTCATATGCTGTATCTTTTAATTAAGAGTGCCACTCTACCTCTTTCCCCATCCTTCAATTCCAATTCTGCCTTCACAATTTAAAATTCCCTCCTCTTACAGTTCAACATGGTATTTATCTATACACTTATACCTAAAAATAAGGTGTAAGTGCAGCTATGAATCAGCTATGCCTAGGATGTCTGGATGGAGCTATAAGCTCCTAACTTGTCCTCTGTGCCTTCCATCCTTTTACTATTGAATGCTGTGGCCAGTTCACCCTGGTCTCCTGCACACAGGACCGGTGCGATTCGATCAGTGGTATGATGTAGCGCAGAGCAGCTCCAATCTGGAGAGGCACTCATTTCCACGCTTAATGCAGCAGTAAATAGGCTGAAAGGAGGCTGGCAGCTGAATGGAGGTTTGTTATCAGCTGTTCTGTGTTCTTCATAGCAGCTGATAGCAGGAACTGGGGAATACTGGGGAGGCAGTTACACAGAAGGGTGTAAATTAAAACTTTGCAGGGGGTGCCGATTACCCAAGCACTCTTTCAGTGAAGTAATTTTTTTGCTAATTTCCTCTGAATCTACCACCCTTCAGTTTATATTTATGCCCTCGTGTACTATTACACCTCTTCCTTTGAAAAATGACACCCTCCTCCAACCGGTCACAACCCCTGATTTGCTTGAAAGCTGCTATCATATCCCCCCTCTCCCTTCTCTGCTCAAAGCTATACATTTTAGTTAGCCTTTCTTGGTATGTTTTGTGACACAGACCATGGACCAATTTAGTTGCTCTTCTTTGTACAGTCTCTAATGTATTTATGTCTTTCTGGAGATATGACCTCCAGAACTGAACACAGTATTCTAGGTGAGGTCGTACCAAAGATCTATAAATTGAGGTTTTAGGTTTTTGTGCCCCATGTGCATGATTTTGCACTTTTTAGCATTAAACTGAAATGGCCACACTCTAGATCATTTTGTGTACCCCTCCCTGTGTGTCTACCGTGACATATCTTTGTGTCAGCTGCAAAAAGGCATATTTTCTCCTCGATACCACAGGCAATATCACCTATAAAAAATTCAATAAGATTTGTTTGACATGATCTTCTGCCAATTAATCCATGCTGCTTGGGATCCTGTAAGTTACTACATTTCAGATACTGTACAATTTGTTCCTTTAAGAGTTATTCCATCAATACTACTGATGCTAGACTCACTGGTCGGTAGTTTGCTGCATCTTCTCTACTTCCACTTTTATGCAGAGGGACGACATTTGCTATTTTCTAGTCTTCTGGAATTACCCCAGTTATTAGTGACTGGTTGAATTCAGTTAATGGTTTTGCCAGCACCCCTCTAAGCTCTTTTAGTATCCTCGGATGTATCCCATCTGGCCCCATTGATTTGTCCACTTTCAGCTTTGAAAGTTCTTTTAATACCTGCTCCTCAGTGAAAGTAATAGTAATTGCCCGCATTGTATTAATAGCCTACCCATTAAAAAGTGGTCCCTTTCCCTCTCTTTCTTTTGTGAATATTGAACAGAAATACTTGTTAAGATGATCTGCCATAGCCCTTTCTTGCTCATCAAGACTCTCACTCTCAGTTTTGAGCCTTACTATACCCTATTTAGATTTTCGCCTTTCATTTACATACCTAAAAAAGCTTTTGTCCCCTTTTCATACCAAGTTGCCCAGTTTTTCCTTAGTTTGTGCCTTTGCTGCCCTGATAATCTTCTTAGTCTCCTTCTGCTTTGTAAAATGCTCCTCCCTGTCATCATTATTTTAAGTTTGCTTATAATTCCGAAAAGCCATCTTTTTTGCTTTCACTATAGTTGCTACCTCTTTTATAAACCACAATTGTTTTCTTTTTATGGGGGTTTTCCTAACCTTTGTTATACAAAGGTCTGTTGCTGTTAATAATGCATTTTTAAAATGTACCCACTGCTCTTGTACTCCTTTCATGTTCCAAAGAATCACTTACACATTTCCCCATTTCCATAAAATCCGCCTTCCTAAAGCATAATAAATATGGCTATATATAAGCTCAATGGGCCGCAGTCTCTCTCAGTCATTATACTATGCCATACTACTTGATGATCACTGGACCCTAGGTTCTTACCCACAATTACTTCTGAGATTCTGTCACCATTTGTAAGAACCAAATCTAAGTTGACCTCTTTGCGAATGGGCTCTCTCACCAGTTGCTTAAGGGACACTTCCTGTAATGAAATTAAAATGTCCCCACTTCTAGTGGAGCTTACTGAAGACTCACCCCAGTTTACATTAGGTAGATTAAAATCTCCTATGATTATTACTTCCCCTTTTAATGCCATTTTAGCAATCTCTTGCAAAAGGACATTGGGCTGGATCCAGACCTTGTTAAGTGCATGAACTTAGTTACTCAAGGGCTAAACCCTGTTGATTTCAGGGGGAGCCAAGTTAATTGTATTCTTTGCATGCAGGGATATATCTTTAAATTGCTTACTGCACACAGATACTGACCAGCTTTACTATTACAGTTATTTAGACTTGAGATAGGAAACATCACCTCTCAACTCTAATACTGTTTGCAACAGATGAAATATGACTCCCCTGCAATCACCATGGCTTAGCCCTTGAGTAACTTAGTTCATGCACTTAACAAGGTCTGGATCTAGCCCATTGTCCATTTCCTCATCTTGTCCTAGTGGCCTATATATCACTCCAGTACAAAGAATAACCCCCTGGGTTTCTATGGTTACAAAAAGTACCTCAGTTTACTCTCTATTAAAGTTGAATTTAACCTTCCTTAACATACATTAATACACCTCATCCAATTTCCTACTCTATCCTTCCTAAATAAATTATAACCCGGTATAGCTAGGTCCCAGTCATGATTTTCATTACACCATGATTCTGTGATTCCCACAATATCCAGATGATCCCTTTTACATTATTGCAATTAGTTCAGGAATATTATTTCCTAAGCTCCTAGCATTTGCACACATTGGGCTGGATCCAGACTCAAGTAAGCTCTTGAACATAGTTACTCCTGGGCTGAACCATGTTGATTGCAGCGGAGTCATATTTTCTCTGTTGTAAACAGTATTAGAGTTGAGAGGTGATGTTTCCTATCCCAAGTCTAAATTACAGTGTGATTGTAAAGCTGGTCAGCATACCCTCCAACATTTCAAGGCTAAAAAAGGTACACTTGAATCACCAAAGGTGGCGTGTCTTTACCACCAAGGGGTGTGTCAGCTAAAGTAGGCATGTTTTATCACACCCATGTGGCATATTTTTCTCTACCGTCCTTTCCCTATTATCAGAAAGTCATTAACTGTAATAATTGATCATCCCCATTGTCTCTCAAGCCTCCCAGTATCCACAATCATGTCACTGGCCCCCTCAGTATCCCCATTGTCTCTCCAGCCCCTCAGTATCCACAATCATGTCACCAGGCCCCCTCAGTATCCCCATTGTCTCTCCAGCCCCCCTATATCCACAATCATGTCACCAGGCCCCCTCAGTATCCCCATTGTCTCTCCAGCCCCCCTATATCCACAATCATGTCACCAGGCCCCCTCAGTATCCCCATTGTCTCTCCAGCCCCCCTATATCCACAATCATGTCACCAGGCCCCCTCAGTATCCCCATTGTCTCTCCAGCCCCCCTATATCCACAATCATGTCACCAGGCCCCCTCAGTATCCCCATTGTCTCTCCAGCCCCCCTATATCCACAATCATGTCACCAGGCCCCCTCAGTATCCCCATTGTCTCTCCAGCCCCCCTATATCCACAATCATGTCACCAGGCCCCCTCAGTATCCCCATTGTCTCTCCAGCCCCCCTATATCCACAATCATGTCACCAGGCCCCCTCAGTATCCCCATTGTCTCTCCAGCCCCCCTATATCCACAATCATGTCACCAGGCCCCCTCAGTATCCCCATTGTCTCTCCAGCCCCCCTATATCCACAATCATGTCACCAGGCCCCCTCAGTATCCCCATTGTCTCTCCAGCCCCCCTATATCCACAATCATGTCACCAGGCCCCCTCAGTATCCCCATTGTCTCTCCAGCCCCCCTATATCCACAATCATGTCACCAGGCCCCCTCAGTATCCCCATTGTCTCTCCAGCCCCCCTATATCCACAATCATGTCACCAGGCCCCCTCAGTATCCCCATTGTCTCTCCAGCCCCCCTATATCCACAATCATGTCACCAGGCCCCCTCAGTATCCCCATTGTCTCTCCAGCCCCCCTATATCCACAATCATGTCACCAGGCCCCCTCAGTATCCCCATTGTCTCTCCAGCCCCCCTATATCCACAATCATGTCACCAGGCCCCCTCAGTATCCCCATTGTCTCTCCAGCCCCCCTATATCCACAATCATGTCACCAGGCCCCCTCAGTATCCCCATTGTCTCTCCAGCCCCCCTATATCCACAATCATGTCACCAGGCCCCCTCAGTATCCCCATTGTCTCTCCAGCCCCCCTATATCCACAATCATGTCACCAGGCCCCCTCAGTATCCCCATTGTCTCTCCAGCCCCCCTATATCCACAATCATGTCACCAGGCCCCCTCAGTATCCCCATTGTCTCTCCAGCCCCCCTATATCCACAATCATGTCACCAGGCCCCCTCAGTATCCCCATTGTCTCTCCAGCCCCCCTATATCCACAATCATGTCACCAGGCCCCCTCAGTATCCCCATTGTCTCTCCAGCCCCCCTATATCCACAATCATGTCACCAGGCCCCCTCAGTATCCCCATTGTCTCTCCAGCCCCCCTATATCCACAATCATGTCACCAGGCCCCCTCAGTATCCCCATTGTCTCTCCAGCCCCCCTATATCCACAATCATGTCACCAGGCCCCCTCAGTATCCCCATTGTCTCTCCAGCCCCCCTATATCCACAATCATGTCACCAGGCCCCCTCAGTATCCCCATTGTCTCTCCAGCCCCCCTATATCCACAATCATGTCACCAGGCCCCCTCAGAAAGAAATAACCTCATATTTCCGCTAAGATTATTAAGTAACTCTGTATCATAACTCAACCCCCAATTGTACCCAAACAACATTGCAATCTAATTATTAAACTGTGACCTTGTATTGTTTCCTGGCTATCAAAAGGGGCTTAGCATTGGGCTAAAAGCAGTTTTGTATTTGATTATAAATCTTTGAAACTGCAGTTTTTGCTTAAAACCCATTGACAGTGTAAGACCATATGCTCAAAGAAACCAAATTTCGATTAAGTACACATAGGGCCAGATTCAGACTCTATTTTACATGTTCTTGCTTAGCATGTGTCTAGAATTGCTGAGCTACACTATCAAGAGATACATGCATTCACATATAGATCACCCCCATTTGCTTGAAGTTCCTACAGCCAAGGCTTACCTTAAGTTTCTGATTGAACGATTCTCATTCATATTTCTGCACAGCGTCACTTTGTGGGCAAGTATGTACTATAAAATTTGGGTTGCAGTCTGATTGAAAAGCAAAGAAGCTGGGAAAAAGTCTAGATGCAGCCCATAAGCATTTTGAGCTCAGAATCTACCAGACTCTTAGGGGTATATTTACTAAAGTCGATTTTTACCCGCGATTAGAAATTGACCTATGTCGCCGTGATTTTCCCGGGATTTTTTGGCTAAAATCGTCGTATTTACCAATCGTCAATTTTTTCCCCGCGATTTTAAATCCCTGTTGAGTATCCCTGTTGAGTATCATTGATATTTCAAGGACTTAATCACTGTGCTTTTCTATAGAAAAGCACTGCGATTTTCCCTTGGAAAATCCCCATCGCTTTGTAGAACAAAAAAAAAACAGATGCGCAGCATGTGTGGAATATTTAGCATGGCTGCGCTGATAGAACTACAAGGCTCAGCATTGCTGAGCCTTGTAGTAATATCAGCATCAGGATGTTAAGCCTTCTAAACATTCTGCGCTATCTCCGGTGCCAAAAAAAAAAAAACAATGTGCAAAAAACATTCATACATACATTGATAAACATATGTGCATTTATATTGTATAACAATGCCCCCTAATGTGTTAACTTACCTCCGGTGACCACCATGTACCATACTAAATGTGTAGTAATGTACTGTGTGTTGTATAAAATAAATAAAAAAAATTACACTCATCATTCTTGGGACGAGTTGCTTGGAGTTTTTTCTTTCTTAGCAGGTCATCTTCTCCAGTTGCTTGTAGAATCTTCTCCAGTTGATAGAAGATGCAGCTCCGGTCCTCTCTTCGGCTCTTCGGCCTCTTCCAGCACTTGCCCCGGTGACAGGATCCTTCCTCTTCTTCCGCGCCGCTCCTAATGACCAATCGGTCACTAGAGGGCAGCCTTTTATAGTAATGATGATGTCACAAACACTTGAGCACTCACTAGAGCCCCCTAATGTAAATGACAAATATAAAATATATTTAATTGAAAGCGCCCCACAGAATACGCTTTAGTTTTAAACAATTTGCCGACGATCTAAAAGCGATTTAGACAAATCGCCTTTAGTGAATATGCCGATCTGTATTTTTTTAAAGGCAAACATCTGGACAAGTTTTGTCCAGCGATGTTTTCCTGGTCGATTTTGGCAAAGCCCAAAGTCCTGGGACTTTGGCTTTAGTGAATATCACAATGGCAAAATCACTGCTAAAGTCCCGGAACTTTGGGGGATTTTGACAAAATCGACTTTAGTAAATATACCCCTTAATGTGGCTTCACTCTAAATGAATATACCAATCTGAGATACATGTCATCTTAAATCCAGAATAAGCCACTACCTTAATATAGGTATTTATATTATAATATAATTATCCTAGTAAATGTGTAAAACCCCTGTGCAGTATAAATTTTGTCTTCACAAAATATATTTGCAGTGACAATGAAAGCTTAGCACATAAGGACTGGATTTTGCAATCATCATCTAATTAAATAGTAGCATAACAGTAAACAGATTACATTTGCCAAGGTAATATGTCTTTCTTTGGTCATCAGTCTGTCTACAAACTATTCCCCTGACTCTGGAGTATTGTGTAATGTATCATTTAGGAAACTGTGATTTTGCATTCTCTTTCTTTAAAAGTACCATTTTAAGTTGTTCATGTATCTTATTTCACTGATTGCCATGGTGTTTTGCTGGTATCATTACAGCAAAATAAAATATGTCTTGGATAGCAACTGACAAATATTTACAAAAGAACCATATTTCATTATAATTACAACAGAAAACCCCACCAAGACATTTCAAAGTGTATAAACATCATTCACATAAATATTCTTAACTGATAGGGCTCTTTTAACAATCAGCACTACAAACGTGCATTTATAGCATTATATAAAAAATCTGCCTGAAGGTAATCCCTGACTGGTTATCTAATAATTATCAATTGCTGTTACTATATAGTATAATGTTACTATAATGCACCAATAGTACTTGCTTGCCAAACAGCACTCAGCTTTTACTTTTATTGATTACTATCACAATGGCACCTGAAACGAAACTCATGGCTATTACCAGGACAGGCAGTACAAATTCTAATAAAATGTTGTAATGTAATGATGTGAGAAAAATCGGTTGCAATCTCCGGTAAGAAAATGTAATTATCGGAAAAGGGACATCCTAAAGTTCTTTCGCAATCCGCAATATTCCTCCTCTGCACCGCGATATCCCTCCGTTGCACCTCCGTTGCTGCTCACCGGACCAGGGCCAGGTGAGTAAATTATCTGTGCAGGGTAGGGAGGGCTAGGGTCAGGCTGTAGGGGAGGGAGAGTTAGGGTCAGGCTGCAGGTGAGGGAGGGTTAGGGTCAGGCTGCAGGGGAGGGAGGGTTAGGGTCAGGCTGTGGGAGATGGTGGGTTAGGGTCAAGCTGCAATTAAGGGAGGGTTAGGGTCAGGCTGCCAGGAGGGGAGCGTTAGCGTTAGGGTAGTGAGAGGGGAGGGTTACGGTAAGAATTAGGGAATGGACTGGAGGTCTATTTTGTAATAACTTTTCTGAGCATTGAAAGTTCGGTGCTCTGTGGATCGATTGCTGCAATGCCTCTGAATTTTTGGATTACAGATTTTCTTTGCAGGGACCCAAACCTGAGAAAAAGGATATACATAGAGGACCGTATTCACAGACAAGAGTGAGTTAGGTGCAGCAGTATTGCATGCCTGCTTCTACCTAAACTGCTACCTAAGTGGTACGTAGATTGCATAAATGACCTACTACACATGTGTAGTAGGTCTTTTCCTAAATGACCGCACTTAAGAAGCCGCAACTGCGTAAGTGAGAATCTAGCTAAGAGAGAGAATGTCCTTCCTTTGGAAGAGTGTTTTAAGATATGATATAGAGGAAAAATGTAATAAGAAGGCAATGATATGGTATTAAATATCACTGGAGATAGTGATATAATTAGGTACAGTTCTAGTGAGAATTTATTTGCACCACTGGATTCATGAATCTTATATAAACACTACAAATTTTACATAAGTAGAATTATATTCCTAGTGTATACAACTCAGTACAGGGTCAGCCCTAGCCAAATTAGGGCCCTAGACAAGAATTTGTCTGTTGCCCCTAGTAGATAATAATCAAATTTTGTGCTTATACATAGGGTTGCATAAAAATCGGATTTTTAAAAAAAAAATCGGATTTTTTGGATTTAAATCGGATTTTTGTGATTTAAATCGGATTTTTGTGATTTAAATCGGATTTTTATACCTTGTTGTAGTAATACATAAACAATTTTTGAACTGTGAACAGTAACAAAATTAATACAGTAATATTAATAAATACACACTAAACATTTGCTTGAAGAAGTACAATTAGGCTCGGTTGTTTGCGTCTTAGTCAGACAGACTAGAAAGCCTTGAGATAGAAAGTGGGCTGCACATCTCCACATCAGAAGAGCAGGATGGTGCAGGGGTGGATGATGAATGATCAGACCTCACACTAACAGCAGCTACAGATTCATTTTCATTTCTTTGAGTAACTGTACCTTCACTTCTTGAATTAAGATTTCCATCAGAATCTGAAGCACATTTTTTGTAATGGTCTTTCATTCTTGCTACAAGCCCTTGCATTACTTTACTGCATGTTTTACATTCTGCTTTATATCCAGATTTACCAGGGACAGTCTTTTTGTTGAAATATAACCAAATGGCATCCTGTTTCCTGCCAGAAGTAGCCATACTTTACTCAGGGCTCTGAAAGCAGCAGCCTGCCTATACTTCAATTGTAATGAGGACCTTTGAAATGATGTCACCAAAGGTCCTGCAAGCCTAATTACAAGGATACAACCCTATGGAGGAGGAGCTCTGCATGTGCTAATAGGGAGAATGATGGAGAGTGCACTGTGGTGTATAGTGACAGAGCAAGAGCCATAAGCATCCAAAAAGTGAAACTGAAGAGCCATAGGAAACCCTATACACCATTCATTATTCTCCCCAGCTGTGCTAAACACCTCTATCTCTTTCTAAGCAAAAGTTGTAGTTTTTTAACATTTAAATCATGATTTAAATCGTGCAGCCCTGTATGTGACAGAAAAAGCCATAAGAATCTCAAAAGTGAAACTGAGGAGCTATAGGGAATCTCCTATACACTACTACACTGCCCTCACATACACATCTAGCTCTTTGTAGGCAAAAGTCGTTTTTTAAAATTTTGATTTAAATCATGATTTAAATGAAGCGATTTAAATCATGATTTAATCGTTTGATTTAAATCGTGCAACCCTGAAATCCGATTTAAATCATGATTTAAATGAAGCGATTTAAATCATGATTTAATCGTTTGATTTAAATCGTTTGATTTAAATAGTGCAACCCTGCTTATACATGACACAAATTATATAGAAAGTGAAGGCAAATACTGTAAGAGCCACATGGCCCATCTAGTCTGCCCAGTTGTTTTAGAATATTTAATTAATAATTAAATGTTTTTATAATAGGCATGGCTACAAAGATCATCATATAAAAAAGATAATTCATCAAAATATTAAAATAGGAATCCCTGATCAGATTATTAATCTGATTTTTATAGAAACCAACTCATAGTCCCAAATCATTATATATATATTTAGTCCAACTAGTGGCACTAACTGATAGAGGCTTTTTTTGATGTTAAGGCAAGAATGGATGGGTTTAAGCAAGGAGGTATGAAAGATCTTATGAATCTTTAATTTTGCAAGGGAGTACTAATTTAAAGGCCTCTTTATTAAATTTTCATCAGATAGTGTAGGATACGATAAATCTGATTCCCAGATTCCTGGAGGGTTGTGTCAGACGAATGTTGCTGTTAGGAGACTGCAAACCAGGGTGCAGGGTTTAACCAGAGCCTGGTGTTCACTGGAGCCCCTGATGTTGGGGACAGTCTGGGCTGCAGGACAAAGGCAGGTCGGGTAAGAGCACAAAGATAGGCGAGAGAAAGGGAACCCAGTGGGAAATGCACCAAACAAAGAACAAACAGTGACAGACAAACTGGGGCTCACACTCACACAAACACACCAAAACACTGACAGGCAAACTGAGGCAGGGAGCAAGGCAAGGATGGGAGAACAGATAGGACACGAGGGTTAACTAGGAATAGGGCACTCAGGAGTCAAGAGAAGAGCACAAGGCAAAGGCATAAGACACAAGGCAACAGACTTAGCAATAGTGCTCAATGCCAAGCAGCAGCTGCAAGGGCCAATAAAGTATTAGCATGCATAAAAAGGAGCATAGATGCAAGGGAAGACTGTGTAATTTTGCCACTATATAAATCATTGGTGAGGCCTCATCTAGAATACGCAGTTCAGTTCTGGGCACCAATCCATAAAAAAGACATATTGGAACTAGAAAGGGTTCAGAGAAGGGCAACAAAATTGTTAAAGGGTATGGAGTCATTGAGCTATGAGGAAAGGCTAGCCAGTTTAGACATGTTTACTTTAGAAAAGAGGCATCTAAGAGGAGATATGATCAATATATACAAATACATAATGGGTCAATACAGAGAACTTTCAAAGGAACTTTTTAACCCAAGGACTGTACATAGGACACGGGGGCACCCACTAAGGTTAGAGGAAAAGAAGTTTCACAACCAGTAAAGGAAAGGGTTCTTCACAGTAAGGGCAGTCAGGATGTGGAATTCACTGCCAGAAAAGGTTGTGATGGCAGATTCACTGGATATGTTTAAGAAAGGATTAGATACATTTTTAGCAGAAAAGGACATTCAGGGTTACCAGGACTGCTAATTTAAATAAAGGACAGTAGTGGAGCAAGGGAGAAATGTATGTATTTATTTATCTTAGGATTGCAACACTTTTGAGGTTGCTTTATATGGATTAACTTCCAATATTAAGATAGGGATCGCAGGGGATCCAAAATAGGTTGAACTTGATGGACTGTTGTCTTTTTTCAACCTCATCAACTATGTAACTATGTAACAAACAAGAGGCAAAAAGAGAGAAACAGAAAGTAGAAAAAGCATAGGCAGCAAGAGGCTATAACCTGCAACTACCTGCAGCAGCTGCCTGGGCTTTAAAGGAAGAGAGACCAATGAGAAGAGAGCCAAAGCGCGCCACTGTGCTGATTGGGGCTTGTCCCTTCGCTAGGAGAGCGCCGTGGCGCACTGGAGGAAAGATTGGAATGCCCCCTCTCTTGATTGGCTCGCATCACGGCTGGGATGCACTGCGGGGATGATAGCAGCACCCATGAGGGAAGGTGCGGCGCGTGCCGGAGATCATCCGAGGCAGGAGGATAGCTGACTGGAGCGGGAACTTTCTTACACGCCCCCCGAGCCGCCTCAGAGGTAAGAGCAGGACCGGCTGCAGAGGAAATTTCATTACACACTGCCCGAGGCAGGCGGCAGCATGGAACAGTTGCGGGTGGAAAGCCACACCTTGTCCCAACCTTAAAATTACATGGAATCCTGGGTAAACCCTGCAATGATGATATCAGCAGGGTTCAGGGCAGGGAGAGGGGGGGGGTGTTCTGGTAAAAAGGACTGAGACAGTACAAAAGCCCTCTAATTTAAGGACCCTGGACAATAGGTGATGACAAAGTGAAATCAGATGAAAAACAGGGCCCAACGGGCTTTTCTCAGATTCAGCCATTTGGCCGAGGCAATGTAGGCCAGATTTTGGTGATCAGTGAGTGCAGTAATTACTTGCAGAGCCCTCCAACCAGTGTCTCCAGTCTTCGAATGCTAATTTGATTGCGAGCAGTTCTCTATTCCCCACGTCACAGTTCCTCTCGGCCTCAGTAAATTTTCTGGAGAAATAAGCACAAGGATGCAGATCACCCTCATTGAGGTCCATCTGTGACAAGACTGCTCCAGCTCCTTTATCTGATGTATCAACTTCTACCACAAAGGCAGTGCTGGCTTCGGGTGACGCAGAATAGGTGCGGAGGTGAAGGCTTTTTTCAGGTGTTTGAAAGTGAGTTCTTGGGCCAGTTACCGGGATCAGTGCCCTTTTTGAGGAGATCTGATATTGGGGAAATCAGAGTAAAAAAGACTTGGATGAAATGTCTGTAATAACTGGCAAATCCCAAGAAGCATTGTACAGACTTTTTAAGAATCAGTGCCTACGTGTTATGTCGGATTGACAAGAGTCTTTCGCCAGATGACCCAGAAGAAAAAGGAGCCTGTCACTGGAGCTCCACAAGAAGTAGAAAGACCTGGACACTGATGTCTCCAATGAAGATAGGAGACTTCAGAAAAGTGAGTATTCTATTTATTTAATTTTGTTCCATACATTTTGATAATTTTAATCTAGATTTATATTATGAAGATAACACACCACTATTACATTATAACATATAACGGGGCAGTATGTGGAGACTTTAAGGGGTGACTCCTAGGTAAGTTGGCTCTCAATTTATAAACATATATATGTGACCCAACATTGGGACTCTCATTGTTAGAGTTAAGACCACCATATACAGAAAGGCCTTGATGGTGGCTGGTGGCTTATCGCATATTTGTACAAATATGTGTAACGAACATTTCTGTGTTTTATTTTACAGATAGAACAGTAGAGTTTGTTACTGGTTTATGGCAGTGTGCTGGGCTATTTTTTCCTTTGTTTCTGTGGCAAGCAGATTAACCCCCTGCCTTTCACGCACCTATTTAACATTTACCTATAAATTGATTGAGCAACTTCCATTCTGTTTTTATTGTGTTTGTTATCTAATGGGACACTATTTGTTATTATACTGTATCTGGACACTATTACATTATTCTATATAATGGGACACTATTTGTCATTATACTGTATCGGGACACTATTACATTATTCTATATAACGGGGCACTATCTCATATAACAGGGCACTGTATGTATTTCATTTATAATGGGCAGGGGCGTAACTAGCCCAAATGGTGCCCAGGGCAAATGCCCAAATGGTGCCCCCCTCACTCCAGGAAAACAAAGAATAAACCCCTCTTACCTTACTCTCTGCATCTGAGAACAACTGCAGTGCGGCGCGGCATCCTCCCCTCAGTGTTCAGCCAGACATGACACACTGCGAGAGTGAGCTAATCTTGCAGTGGGTCCTATCGGCCAGCGCTGTCTGGCTGAACACTAATTGGAGGATGCCGCGCCATGCTGCAGTTGCTCTTAAATGCAGAGAGTAAGGTAAGAGGGGTTTATTCTTTCATTTTCTTCTTTTTGTGAGGGTTTTGTAGGGTATGTGACCTGATGGCGCCTCCAAAGCCATCAGCGCCTAGGGAACATGCCCTACAAAACCCATACTAGTTACACCTCTGATTACAAGCACTTATGTGTATTGTATCTATAAGGGGCACTGGACCTGATTCACACTTATGATTAGGATTAAAAGTGCATGCTTACCTAAAAATACGCATCGTAAATATACGCAAGTGCAATGCAGGGATAGGAGCGGCAGCAGCTAACCACACCCACACACTCGGTCGTGTTATTCCATGTGTAAGTGTGCCATAAATAGAAATAGGAAAGTACCTAGTATTTTACCCTTGAATCATGAGTAAATTTGGGTACTTTTTTAAGTAGTGATTCAGTCGTTCATTTTTTATCACAGAGTTTTTTGTGTTTTTTAATCAATAAGTAATGCTTATTATAATAGTTTTAATTTATATTTTTTGTTTTTGGGACATATATAATTAGACGCCTCAAAATGTGCACTAAACATATTGTAAACAAAGGATGCTACAATAATTTAAGTTATAATGTGTTTCAAACAATACTAGAATGAGTATTTTTTTTTTATAATTATTTTCAATAAATTTATTTAAAATTGACAAAAAATTTATTTTTACAAAAATTTGCATAATGGTTGAACAAAGATAACTTTTACATTTATTTTACCACTAAATGTACAATCATCATTATTTTACAATATACTTAATATACTTTATAAACATTATGCAGAAGCTGATAGCTGTGTGAAGTTTGAATGGACGAATAGACTCTCTGAAAGTACAACAGGCTTCAGCAACTTACGAGGGCTACCATCCTATTAAATGATGTACTACACCATGTATTATTAAGGTGCATAGTCCATGACCAGATAATTCAACAATATTAGCTTGAGAAAGATGCAAAGAAAAATGCAAACTTGTAACTCAGGATATAATAGAGAGTCTGTAATTTGAGGGTATTTGTCATGAAGAGTTCAGCTAAATATTGTGGAACAACTAAAAAAACACATTTGCATTATGACAGTCGTCTGAAAAAATTCTCTACCAAGAAGTATCGGGTATCACTTATATTCCATAGGACACAAAGAGTAGTATGGTGCTGAATATGTCGTTGAATACGCTGAATACGCTGAATATGTTTAATATGTTGAATAGGTTGGTTGTGACCATACTACACTTGACTGTAAGATCTTGTAAGATGTTTAGCAAAATTACTCCAAAATTATGCCACCAATTACAAAGCCAATATTTGTCTGCATATATACTGGTAAAGACCTTTAATTTGATATTTGAGATATCCTGCTCAAATAAAAGCACCATAGATATAAGGTCATAAAAATCATACTTATGCTATTAACTAGTCAAAGGCCTGTCAAAATTAAAGGAAAAAGATTTCCCCATTCATGTCTCTCCAGCCACTCCAGCTCCCAGTATTCCTCATCATGTCTCTCTAGTCTCCCCAGTATTTCCTGTTATGTGTCTCCAGAACCCAGTATTCTGCATCATGGCTCTCTAGTCTCCCCAGTATTTTCTATCATGAGTCTCCAGCTCCTAGTATTTCCCATCATGTCTCTCCAACCTCCCAGTATACTCCATCATGTATCTTTAGCTCCCAGTAATCCCCATCATGACTCTCCAACTCCCAGTATTCCCCATCATGTATCTACAGCTTCCAGTATTCACCATCATGTCTCTCCAACACCCAGTGTTCCCTTTTATGTGTCTCCAGCTTCCAGTATTTCCCATCATGTCTCTCCATCTCCCAGTAATCCCCATCAAGACTCTCTAGCTCCCAGTAGTCCCCATCATATATTTACTGCTTCCAGTATTCTCCATCATGTCTTTCCAGTTCCCAGAAATCCCCATGATGACTCTCCAACTCCCAGTATTCCCCATCATAGATCTACAGCTTCCAGTATTCCCTATCATGTCTCTCCAGCCTCCAGTAATCTCCATCATGTCTCCAGCTCTCAGTATTTCCCATCACTATTCTGCTCCCAGCCCATGCACATGTGCAGTAGAGACACACCACGAGGTGGGTGCTACTGAGCATGCAT
>WWET01010143.1:8345-21740 GCA_011038615.1 Limnodynastes dumerilii
GTAAATACTTACCTGCACTGTTCTTCTTCTCCCCGCCGTGGCTCTTCTATCCATGCCTGTGACGTCATGACGTCACATGCATGGAGCTCGGCAAGCAGACCGCAGGAGTCCGGCAGCTGTTCAATCTCTGACAGTCTGCCGGCTCCAGATGCACTGATTGATAATCACTGCGCCTGGAGCCGACAGACTGTCAGAGATTGAAAAGCTGCCGGACTCCTGCGGTGCCACTTCATAAATTTGGCGCCTGGAGCTTGCGCTCCGGTTGCTCCGCCCTCCCTACGCCTCTGCCTGCGCTTTCCTATTACATGAGGGGGGCACTGAGGGGGCCCGCCAAATTTTCATACTTTCCTGGCAGAGGTTCTGCATTTCAGACCTCTGCATTACAGATCCGCCGTGGCTCCCACAACCTCTCCGTGGGCTGGAGGGTTTAGTTGCTGGGCAGGCAGTCAGCACTCCTCCCCCTCTGTCCCATCTATGAGTATAATGATGCCTGTACGTGTGTGAGCACTGATTGTACACACATGCAGGATATCTGTATCATCTGCCGTTTTCTCCTTCATCTCCTGCATATAAACGGCAGATGATACAGATATCTTGCATGTGCAGGTAGCCTCTTTTCTTTACTCCGCTAGTTGGACTACCCTGATGATGGTGTGCGCTTCTGAACCGAAACAACGACTGTCGGGAACTTTTCTCCCCTAGCCGGGACGTGTAAGGTTATCTGCCTTTTTTGTGATTTACAGGATCTGTACTTTGATTGATGGACATACCTTTGCATTTGGCTACCCTTTGGAAAGCTCTTGGTCACTTTACTATTTGCACTACTGCTATGTGCCCCATGTCCCGTCTATAGCTACATGGGATTGACTTTGGTCAGTCCACAGTCTCATCTGCATCTTTTTTTTCACAATAAGGTAAAGCACGTACCTTATTTTATATATATATATATAAGGGAGAAGCACACAGTGCTTGTCAGCACATACCAAAAAAAATATACACACCAAATGGAAGTATACATATAAAAAACATCAATAAATGATACTTGAAGTCCAAGGTAATGGTGGAATGAACGAAACCGGAGAGGTCATGTACGGCACACTCATGAATGGCATCACATGTTCAGCCCGAACAGAAAAATTATAAACCGTGAGAAAAAAGAATGACCAAAGATAAACCGTTGCTCAAAATAATGCATAAATAAATTGGCATACGATGGGGCCATGTTCGACCCCATCGCCGTACCCTGTTTTTGTAAATAAAATGAATTTTGAAACAGAAAAAAATTATACTGTAAAATAAAAGTCATCAAAGTAATCAAAAACTCAATTGGTGGACAAGTGTAGTTGTTTGATGCCAATAATGCCAATCTGGATGCCTCAATGCCTTCCTCATGCACAATATTTGTGTATAGACTTGTAACGTCTAACGTCGTTAGAATGCATTCATCACTAGGTGTCTGAATGGTTTTAAGTTTAAGAATAAAGTCAGTAGAATCCCTGACAAAGGTTGGAGTGTCAGCAACTACATTCTGAAGATAAAAATCCACAAATTGTGAAAGTGGCTGGCTAAGTGAGCCCCTCGAGGAGATAATGGGTCTCCCCGGGGGTTCACCAGCGATTTGTGAACCTTGGGAAGCAGGTATATCAGTGGAGTGATTGGGTTATCTTGTTGCAAAAAACGTTTGGTCTCCACAAAAATGTCCCCCCTGTCAAGGGCTTGAGATAAGATGGAATCAATCTCATACTTAAATTCAAAGGTTGGATCATAAGTCAATACTTCATAGCACTCACCATCTGATAGTTGGCGTAACATTTCATGTATATAGTCACTCGTATTTAAAATGACAACGGACCCGCCTTTGTCTGCGGGCCGTATTGTGATAGATAAATTACTTTGCAGAGATCTAATTTTTCTCATTTTTTCAACAAAAGACAAATTAGAGTATCTAATTTTACCTGCTGACCATTGTGCCATAATATCTCTCTTGACAAGTCTTATGTAGGTCTCTATCGAAGGATTCATGACAGGAGGGTCAAACGATGATTTGACCTTAAAAGGTACAGATGACAAGACAGGTGTGCGATGATCATCTTTGGAAAAATAATCTCGTAATTTCAACAGACGATGAAAACAAAAAAGGTCAACTTCAACATCAAAACGGTCCTGTTGATAAGTTTCAACAAAAGAAAGGCCTCTAATAAGTACATCCATTTCAGCCACTGTGGGAGAATAATCAGAGAGGTTATATACCACTATCTCTTTTTGTTGTGTTGAAATTTTGTGACGCTTATGTCTCTTGCCTCCCCGCCGCCTTGGTCTCTTTTGTTGCGACTTCTGGTCCCTATGTCCTCGCGAAAAAAATGTGGTTTATTTGGTCTTTCCAATTGAGAACTGTCAGAATCTGAATGTGAGGTCTGGGACTCCAAATCAGTAAAGGACCTATTAGTAAAGGGTCGCTGCTGCCGTCTAGTGTTGGGTTTTGCACGAAAGTTATAAAAATTACTGGTCCAGGCGTATACTCTATTTTCTTTATAATCATCCTTAACTGCGCGATATTTGTGCTTTTTAAAGGATAACAGTTCTGATTCAAAAGAAGCTAGTGTGGACTCAAGTTTACTAATCCAGTCAACTGTCTTATCATCTCTCAATGTAATTTCAAGCTGAGCAATTTCTTGTTTAATGACATCAATGTCACCATTGACCTTTTCGATCACCAGGACCATAAGATCAAATGAGCATTGATTAAGGACCTGGCACCATTGTTGGCAGAAGGCCCTATCACTTCTACCAATGGTCGGCTGGTTACGTAATCTAAACCTTTTGGGGATTAATTTGTCCCTATGATATTGAGTGTGNCATACATACATACATGCATTACACTCACAGACACAACATACATGCTTGCATGCATTACACTCACACACATAACTTACATACATGCATTACACTCACATAACTTACATACATCCATTACACTCACATAACTTACATACATGCATTACACTCACATAACTTACATACATGCATTACACTCACATAACTTGTTACATACATGTATTATACACACAACATACAGTTGTGCTCATAAGTTTACATATCCTAGCAGAATTTGTGATTTTCTGGCCATTTGTCAGAGAATATGAATGATAACTCACAAACGTTTCTTTCACTCATGGTTAGTGGTTGGGTGAAGCCATTTATTGTCAAACAACTGTGTTTATTCTTTTTAAATCATAATGAAAACAGAAACTACCCAAATGACCCTGATCAAAAGTTTACATACCCCAGTTCTTAATACCGTGTATTGCCCCCTTTAACATCAGTGACAACTTGAAGTCTTTTGTGGTAGTTGTGGATAAGGCTCTTTATTTTCTCAGATGGTCAGAAAATCACAAATTCTGCTAGGGTATGTAAACTTATAAGCACAACTGTACATGTGTAATAATCACACACTTACCTGTCAGGCTGTCCCGAGGTTAACTGAAGTAAAGGAAGTGGGGGCGGTGCATAGCAGCAGAAGCCAATGAGGGAGTAGCACAATGACATCACTACTCCCTGACTGGCTAATCGCTAGGCACCAGGGGAAAACTTTGAAAAAAATCTTTAGTGCGGAGCTAGCAGGAAAGGTGACAGCTGTGACTGCCGGTTGTGACTACAGGGAGAAGAGCGCTTCAGCTCAGCTGCAACCACCCCCCTTGTGTTTAGTTACAGCCCTGCTCCCCCTGCCTGAATTCTCTATATAAAAAAAAAATAAAAATAAAAAATTTGTACCAGTGCAGACCCGGGCCCCCTGGTAGGTCCGGACCCGGGTAATTAGTACCCCCCCTCTCGGCGGCACTGGCAGCAGTCACACATGGCTAATTTGCTTGCCATCATGCCCAAATGACGACATGCCAGAGGGAGACGCACTGGAGCACGGGAAGATGGCAGCGGTGGAACAGGGAAGCAGGTAAGCACGTTACATGCCGGATCTGCGTCATGTAACAATTCCAACTAGTAGTGCGAAAACAGAGATGAATTTAATCCTGAACATGGGCAGATAATGACTCTGTTTCACACCTAATACACTGTGGTTTTTAACTACTTAGCATACCACTTAGGTACGTAAATTCCCTATGTGGGGTCTTTGCAGACTGCACATAGTTTTTTTTTATTAAAAGGATGCATGCCAGAGCATCCTTCTTAAAAATTTTAGAAAAATTGTTGGGGGGGAGGCATTGTAATGAGGATATCAGGGTGTGGTCTGTCACCTTTGTGCTTATTTTCCCTACTTAAGAGGAAAAATACGCACAGGAACCTAAGGTTGTCTATAGCACCATTAGACACCTAAAAATGGGAGGTGCGCGTTTTTGTGTATCTAGACGAACGGATTTCACACATACTTGTAAATTTGGTCCAATGTGCTCATATAGCCAGACCATGTTTTAAACAATCATTTCACTGCTTTTACCATTTTTTGCTTAGTTATATTTGCCTCCAGATACTCCATTCTAATTAAGTGGTAAATCTTAATCATTTCCAGTGTAGGAGGCTGCGGTTGTATCCAATTTTTTTTGCCATCTATCAAGTATAACCTCCCTCTGCCTATAATATTACTTTAACTCCTGATCTGAGTACTTTAATTGCTACACATTTTGACGGGAATATGCATGCTTAGTAAAGTAATGAACTAGAGGTTGGTTTACTATATATTTGGAACCACAATTTGAGAAATTATTTTTATTTGCTCATGCTGTCTGATAAACAACAGTGATACTATATATAAACAAACTGCAGAAAACAGAATTGTTTCTAGACAATATTTATTTTGTATTTTATTTTATTTTATTTGTGTTAATAAAGGAAATATTGGTATATCCCTCAAGAGCTCCTTTCTTGCCTTTTTGTGCATTTTTATGGGTTTATCTCACCCATGAGCTGCTGAGGGAACCAGTATCTCGCTAATCTATGTATTAATTTACACCTGTATCAATCAGCGCTCTCCTTCTGTTTTACTATTCTAAGAAGTGCCTGAAGTCATTAGATTTGTATAAATGTGAGGGGAACCGCCAGGTACAATCTCTGGGGTGAGTGTGACATTTTGTTAGAGAGAAAGTGATGGTGGAATGATCTGATATCAAAATGTTGTGGATATCAGTTAATTTGGAAAAATCAAGAAAAGAGAAAAAAGTAATCCAGTCTAGAGAAATAGTTATGGGGAGTAAAAAGTGTACTCCCGAGCTAAGGGATTTAGAATAGGCCAAGAGTCATAAACATGATGGGTAGCTTGCAAGTAAGAAATGTGGCTGCTTTTGTTGGGATCATGGGAAAGTACGAGGGGGATCTGTCAATGGCAGAATTTGTGGCAGAGTTAAAGTTTCCACCAATTATTATATTAAAAGCTTCTCTAGTTGCATAGATTTTTGGGAAAGTATTGCCTTTTCTTTGATTTTATTGGTATACTTAGCTGATAAACATTCACCAAGCCAAGGGTTCTTTAGGCTGCGACCAGTGAATTTCTTTTAAGAACATGATATATGCTGATAAAGTCTTAAGATGGGAGACTACACGTTTCCTCTTAATAGAAGAATTAAGTCCGCCCATATTTCATGATACCAGTTTTAATACAGTAGAGCTAATCTATTGTGCTCCCATGGGATAGTATAATGAATCTGCGTAGCCATGACTGTTTAAAAACCAGGAATAGAACTGCACCTGAGGTATAAACAATTTAGATACTACCTCTGATATCCTCAGATTGAACCATGTTTTGTTCCCATTTTCATCAAGACCCAGAGACAGAACATAGAGCAAACATTACACTTATGAAATGTTGCCATAAAAAAGAATCTGAACAATATAAAAGATTTCGAGATTATTGAGCACATTATGCATATTGAGAAATTTACTCCATTCAATCTTTTTCTTAACTCTTTCTTTCTAGATAGCAGCATCACCACAAATTAAGGGTGAAACAGTAAATAAACTACTAACCAACAAAAAAACTATATAATTGAAAAACTAGGCATAATAATGCTTAGTGCCTATTTCTAGGGAAATAAAGTCGCACTGCTGACCGTTAATGATTTAAAACAATTGCGTTATGTTTTTGTGGGATTACCATCTTTCAATTTATTATGAGAGAGACATTTCTTGCCATTTTTGCATTGAATATGTATGTCTGCCCATTATGGGTTATCCTTGGCTTCTCTGGGAATGCAATAGAGAATTGATAATGATGCTCATAAAGTGTCTTACAAATAGATGAAAACTCCCACCTGAGTTAAAACATATTGAACGAAAAATCCTGAAATATTAGTATTTTGTTGTCATCAGGAGCCAGATCCAGAGCTACGCTTTTACTACGCTGTGTACTTACGCTAGCGTACCCTCTATGCACTCCCCTCGGCACACCCCTCTCATGTATGGATTTTAGGTGCCTTCAGCTTTCCATACCCTACCTTAAATTTACGCTGTGTAACCACTAGTGGATGGACTTCACACACATAGTTACGCTGCTAAGCACGCATATACTGTACGATTTAAATGCCTCACCCCTCCTTCGAAGCATAGGTACTGGCGGCGTATGACTGGCACGCACCTTCATAAGTTGATACACTACTGATATGTTGTTCTGGAACTACCCCCAGGGGCATATCAACCCCTTGGCCAGGATGGCACCCGCCAGGAGCGCAAACCTGGCAATGCCACCTGTGGTTAAGGGGTAGATAAATCCCTGCCTGTCAGTGAGAGACTGCTGGACCGTTTTAGCATC
Source organism: Limnodynastes dumerilii (assembly GCA_011038615.1). NCBI lineage: Eukaryota > Metazoa > Chordata > Amphibia > Anura > Limnodynastidae > Limnodynastes > Limnodynastes dumerilii. Next base: position 15,100 of record WWET01010143.1, read on the forward strand.
CAGCAGCAGTCTGACTGTGACTGGATGCTAAAATGAGGGCTGGCTGCTGGTTGCTAGGCTCTTCTTATCTTACAGGCTGTATGTATCCTCCGAGTATATGAAGTCCCACAGTGTCCGAGACTGGGGAATAAAGTCATGCGGTCACAGAGAAGCCGCAGAACTTTATTTCTGTAATGAACGTGGTAGGCTACAGGAACTGGAGGGCTGTAGAGGTCTTCCACAATGCAGGTAACACTACCTGGGAGCTCGGGTGCATGGCGGGCGAAGTCTAACCTGGGCGTGGAGTCTAGCAGGACCGGGTTCTTCGCCAGAGCCTCTAATGGTGAGGATGGACTGTTGCTGCCAGTTTACCCACAGGTAAACACCCGGGAGAAGAAAACAGAGAAATAGACGGGAGGAAAAAGGGAAGAGACAAGTCAGCAGAGGCTGACTTGTAACGAACAACAGAAAACAATTAACAATGACAAAGGACCGGAGGGGAGAGACTAGACTGATGCCACAAACAGGACTCACTGGGGCTGTCACGCACACAATCAAACAGCGGTTACCCCCGAAGGGGTAAACAAACACTAGCACACAGGAGAGGCAAGGTAGAATACAGACTGGGCAGAACAATAAGGTGGGAGAGAAACTGGAACCGGTAAACAAAGGGTTAATGAATCAAGGTACAAGGCAGGAACAAGATGGGACACTCAGTAATCAGGAAAAATGAACAAAGCACAAGGCAAGAGAAAAGCAACCAGACTGGCACAGTAACACAACAGAGAAACTATAACCAGCATGGGAGTGAGGGCTAGAAGCGCTTATATATGCGATGGCAGCTGCTGATAGGGTCAGACTAGGGACACAGGCATTGGTGGACATAGTGCTGCAGTGAAGGAGATCGGCGCCTGCCTCTACAGGCAGCGCTGTCTCCACATGGCTAATTTGCATACCGTGGAAGGAAAAATGTTATACCTACGCTACATAGATGACCTGTTCCTCTTGTGGAAGGGAACAGAAGCATCCTTTCTATCCCTCATACAGGACCTGAACAGCAACCGGACACCTATCCGATTCACCTATGACATTAGCCATACTAGTGTCCATTACCTTGATGTCCTCATCACTAAAGATCAAGAAAAACTCACGACAAGCATCTACAGCAAGCCTACAGATAGGAACAACATCCTACAGGCATGATCCAATCATCCGGTGTCACTTATTAAGGGCCTCCCCTTCTCACAGATGCTCAGGGTACATCGGATCACAGATGACCCTAACACATGGGAAAAATAAATGGATAATATGATCCAAAAATGTATGCAAAGTGGTTACCCTCACCAAGAATTAATCCAAACTAAGGAGAAAATTAGAAACATAGAACGAGTGAATACACTCGAACCAAGACCTCCCAACACTCAGAAAAATCGAATTTCATTTGTCAGTATGTACAATAGGACAAGTTCAATGACAAAAAAACAAATCAACCACACCTGGCCCATGGTACCCTCGGATAAAGAACTGCCCTTCAAAGAACAACACATCCTCCACAGTTACAAACGGGGCAAAAACCTAAAAGACTACCTGTTCAAGACAGACGTAACAGAATACAGAACCTTACATAATAAGAAAGGCTGTTTTCCATGCCCAACATGCGTAACTTGCAGATCAATGGAGCCAAGTACATCTTTTGCCCACCCGCACAGCAACCAAAGGTACAGCATAAACCATTACATAACTTGTACAACCACCCATGTGGTATACCTTATCACATGCCCGTGTGGCTTACACTACATAGGAAAGACGATAAGACAAGTAAAGGAAAGGATGGCATTGTGACAATGCCATCCTTTCCTTTACTCAATGGTTTTTTGGGATAGGTTCTGGGTTTCAGGGATGAAGACAACAGTGTTGGGTTGAAATGAAATTGAGCAGGTTTAATAACAGATGGGTGCATACAGAAGTAATGATGAATAATAGTCCCAGACAAGATAATGGTGCGGGGTTAAATAATAGTTCGTCAGGAGGCACGCTGTAAAGCAGGTTACTAAGTCCAGATAACAACACTGGCGGACTAGGGCAATGCTTAATAAGGGAATCCGTGTGGCAAGAGGTGGAGCTGGTGGTAGCAATTGTAGCAGTTAAGAAGAGGTAGGTGGCAGAGTTGGAGTCAGCGGGACCGGAGCAAACGGAACTGGCGACAGCTGAGTAGAGTCAACTGGAACTCAGGACTTGAACTCCGGACTGGACCTTAGGACCGGACCTCAGGATGGGACCTCAGGACTGAAGCGCTAGACTGGACCTCTGGACTGGACTGCTGGACTGGACCACGAGACTGGACCTCTGAACTGGACCACTGGACTGGACCTCTGGATTGGACCTCCGAACTGGACCTCCGGACTGGACCTCCGGACTGGACCTCCGGACTGGACCAAGCAGGCAGGACTGGACCAAGTAGACAGGACTGGACCAAGCAGATAGAACTGCACCAAGTAGACAGGACTGGACCAAGTAGACAGGACTGGACCAAGGAGTACCAGGCACATGGGAGACCTGATTGTTCTGGCAACTACTGACAGGACTGGCAGGGTTTAAATAGAGCGCCTAAGGCGCTTATTGGCTGGAGGACTCGAGCAGGCGCATCTGATTGGCAGAGTGGCAGCATGTGATGTAAAGAAGATGGCGGCACCCATGGTCCGGCGCGCCGCATCGTTTGGCGCCAACATCCACGTGGAGGACGCCGCGGCCGGAAGGTAAGTGTAAACAGAGGCTGTCACTGTTTCAGTGACAGTCTCCGACGAGAAGCAGCAGCCGCGCGCCGGGAGAGAGGCGCCTTCAGGAAACCAGGAGACAGGTAAGTGCGGTGTTTGCCGCGATTTGTGATAGGCACTTCATAGGTCGGCCATAAGAGCAGCATTGGCGGGCAAGGAATCAGAGCAACCAGTGGCGAGACACTTTGCCCTTCTAAAACACAACCTGGTATCACTCCGTTTTAAAGCGATCGACCACGTACCCCCTTAAAGCGTGGAGGAGACCGTGAATGAAATTACTCCAACTGGAGACGGCATGGATTTTCAGACTGAACACACTAGCCCCTCGGGGACTCAATGAACAATGCAACTTCAATTGCTTCCTTTAATTAAGAACCAACCACCCCCCTTTTTTCCTAATACCACTGCTGAACTTCACCCAGGAACTACGCAAGACCTCTTCACTTGCTCATATCATCTATATGCTTTATATGTATAAATATTCCTGTATCATTTCCTCTTGGCTGACATATAGTGGGTCATATTGCCATCACCTTATTATTACTGTTATTACCCTTTGTGGTAGTTATCATCCATTGGTGCTTAGACATAACCCATAAGACCTACTTTATCATACACTGATTATAGTGACATAAGGCCGGATCCAGAACTACGTCCGTCTTCCATAGACGGACGTAGTTCAATAAACAGTAGCTACTGCGCATGCGTAGTAGCTATTGTACGTAATCTGCGTATCGTTTCTGCTTTTTATGTATACATATTCCTGTATTTCTGTATTATTTCCTCCTGGCTGACACATAGTGGGTCATATTGCCATCACCTTATTATTACTGTTGTCACCCTTTGTGATAGTGATCATCCATTGGTGCTTAGACATAACCCCTCCATCTCAGGTACACCTTTTCATTTACCTTTGATACATAACTCAGCCCACTTTGGTGTTCCTTCTCAGACTGTCACCTGAAACATAACTAATCTCATGGTCCAACATATTGTTTATGTACATTATTGTTAACATCCTATTTCAGGCTTTAGGCTACTCCCATAAAATCTACTTTATCATACACTGATTATAGTAACATAATGCCTCCTTTTTGGATTGATATGATATATTGTATGTTTATTTGTACTTCCATTACTTTGCTTTGATTGTTTTAACTGATATGACTTATTGTATGCCTATTTGCATACACTGATTACTGTGGCATGGTACCTATCTTTTGAATTGATACGACATATTACTTTGATTTGATTGATTTAACTGATATTACCTTGATTTGATTGATTTAACTGATATGGCTTATTGTATGCCTATTTGCATTTCTAATGCTTTGAATATCTGGGATTGGCCATTGTAATAGCAACTTATAATAGCCTGCATACCTCTTATAATAGCCTGCATACCTCTTTTTCTCTTTTACGTACCGCATCCCCAGTGTACGATACTATATATTACTTTATCTGCCTCTCCACATGACTTTTGGCAGACTCTCGGCATTTATTGTCCTTGCCGTAGCACAAACACTGTGTTAACTACAGACAGCACATACACTTTTTATAAGCCCCGCATAACATCGCTGTTTACACGGGCATTTAACCCCATTTTAACCACCTGAGCCTGTCACAGTATATATCAGTGTTCCCTGTCTTTGCGGTACTTTGCAAATTATGTCTGCTACAGACAGCACACATATAAATACAACTAGCCCGGCATAGCATCGCTGCTGACATAGGTATTAACCCCACATTAACCCCACTTATGCCTTGCACTGCCGACTTTATTTGAGCTTTTACTTGTCCCTTCCCACATAGCCCTTTAAACTACTGCTCTTTCGTTGTCATTCATCAGCTCTGGGCTTCGCAGATTTCTCCTGTCAAACCTCTGACTCCCATCCCTCATGTGTTCACCTTTACGCACACTAAGTTGTTTACACTGTACCATTTGTTAGGTGGTTGCCATAGCCACGTGTGGGCGGTCCTGAAGCCTTTGATCATTGACGAGCTGTTCTAGTTCCTGGTTCAGACCCTGTCGCACCCCTCACACCACGAGGCTGGCAGTTGTTTAAAGATTTCACTGCTGGGGTAAGCTATAAATATTTGCACTGTTTGTATGTCATGTTATTCCCTAATGAAAGTTATAATTAATAACTGAAAAGTTGGAACTACTCAGCTTTGCCTGACTACTTATTTAAAGGTATTTCTAGACTTGGAGTGACACTCATGTTGAACTATTTTCTATATGCAGTATCTATATACTGAGATTGAGCACCCAAGCAACCATTACAACGTACAGTGAGTGCTGCCTACCTTGGACTATATATATATGGTAACACTTTATGTATACCACTTACTTTAGGAGAGATGACCACCTAAGGTAAGTGCATACACGTAGGGGGTAATGTTAGTTAGGTTTACATATTTTTACACATGTAACACTTTATTAAAGATTTGTAGGGGTTAATGTCTGTGTAGTGTTAGTAATGTGTGTGTGTGTGTGTGTGTGTGTGTGTGTATTATAAGCGCACGGTCGTGCCCTTATATTAAGGTTCACTATAATAAACAGCATTCCGCCACTGACTTTCTGTCAGTGGTGCATGGTGTTTGAGGGGCCATAGCTCAGAAAGTATTTTATGTATTAAGATGAAATTTTCACAAGTCTGTGGAGAATTGTCTCCTAGTGCTGCATGTCAAAATTTATAGTGAAATATTCTCGCTTACATGGAAACAAGCAATATTTAAACTGCTTCTCTGAACACATCACCGTCTACGTATTGTCTACTTACCTTATATTCTCATGGCGGGGAAGGGCCAAGGCCGCAGGGCTCAGTCTAGTGCCACCGCACCTATTTTCCACAAAAAGGCCGCAACACCATCAGTAGACCCTGAGATGTCGCCCTCTAAATCGCAATCACCGATGGACGCTGAAATTGACCCTACCATACAGGCGGCTATTACCAACCTTGCTAATGACATCAAAATTACGTTCCAGCAGGAGCTAAAAAAAGCCATGAATGAATTTAAATCAGAACTGGCCTCTCTAGGCTCCCGTATTGACACCCTAGAAACAAAGACGGAGGAGATATGCGCATATCAGGAGTCCGTTGAGAAAGATTTGTCCGGTATCCACGCTGACATAGAGCTCCTTAAGGACAAGCAAGAGGACCTCGAAAATCGCTCGCGGCGGAATAATATGAGACTTCGCAACATTCCTGAGAGCATTACTATGGCTTCCCTCATGGACTTTCTGTCTGGATTTTTCCAAAGCTTTCTACCAGATGCCTCTGAAGAGAGCACATCGGGCGTTACGGGCCCGCCCGGCATCGGATCAGCGCCCTAGGGATGTCATTGTTCGCTTTCATTATTATAAAACTAAAGAACATATTATGTCTCTGGCCCGCAATACGGACACTTTCACTTATCAGGACTGCCCTATACAGATTTTTCAAGACATAGCCCCGTCCACTTTACAGAAAAGAAGGGAACTACAGCCAATCACTAAACAGCTGCAACAACACGGCTTTAAATACCGCCCCGCTGGGGCTTTCCAGCTACAACTTCTCTCCAATAACAACTTTTATACGGCCAAGACGCTTCCTCAGGGACATGCCCTTCTACAGGCTCTGGATATCCGGCATCATCCTCAGAAGCTTCTACATCATCGCAGACCCAGCAACGTCGACCCCCACCTCCTGAGTGGTCTAAAGTTGGCCGGGGCGACTCATCTAGGGGCGCTCCGTCTTGATCTCCAACGGTCTTATAAGTTGGGCGGGGATTATCGATGGGTGTTCCCCGCGTACTCGGGGAGTATCTAAGTGGTTCCCATGTGAGACATATTTTTCTTAACTCATTACAATGGGTCTCCATATATATGGGAAAAGGGCTTTGTAA